>VFSX01000186.1:276922-281922 GCA_016618255.1 Chlamydomonas sp. UWO 241 | reverse complement strand
CAGCGCTCGGGCGTCATACGCCGAGCAAGGTCGAATACGCTGCCGGTAGCTGCGTCACACACGAATGTAAAATCCATCATCATCACCCTCCCCACACCTGGCGCTGCCGGCCCCTAAACCCTAAAACCCCTAAATCCTAAACCCTGAAACCCCTGACCCCTCAAACCCCTTAACCCTAATCTCCTCCCACCTGGCGCTGCCGGCCCCTTAACCCTGAAACCCCTAAATCCTAAACCCTGAAACCCCTTAAGCCTAAAACCTTATTTAAACACTTAACCCCCTGAACCCTCAAACCCTCAAACCCTAAACCCTAAAACGCCTAAGCCCTGAAACTCTACCCTCCCCACACCTGTCGCTGCCGGCAGAACACAAACCCGTACAGGAAGCGCTCCTGCACGCTGGCAGCGCCCCCCTGCTTCCCCTGCGCCTGTCCCTGCTGCTGCTCCTGCTGCCCCTGCTGCTGCTCCTGCTGCAGGGCGGGCTTGCCGCGGCGCTTCACGCGGAAGAAGAAGGAGGAGTCGCGGATGGTGCTCCGAGCGCGCAGCTCCATCGACATAGAGTCCTAACGGTTGTATCGTGGGGTGTGTGTGTGTGTGCGTGTGTGTGTGTGTGTGTGTGTGTTGGAAGAAGAAGGACGAGTTGCGAATGGTGCTTCGGGCGCGCAGCTCCATCGACATGGAGTCCTGCCGGTTGAAGTGTGGGGTGAGGGCACGTGTGCATGTGTGAGTGTGTGTGTGTGTGTGTGTATTGGAAGAAGAAGGACGAGTTGCGAATGGTGCTCCGGGCGCGCAGCTCCATCGACATGGAGTCCTGCCGGTTGTAGTGTGGGGTCAGTGCGCGTGTGCATGTGTGTGTGTGTGTGTGTGTGAACGTGTGTGTGTTTGTGTGTGTGTATTGGAAGAAGAAGGACGAGTTGCGAATGGTGCTCTGGGCGCGCAGCTCCATCGACATGGAGTCCTGCCGGTTTAAGTGTGGGGCGAGGGCGCGTGTGCATGTGTGTGTGTGTGTGTGTGTACGTGTGTGTGTGTGTATTGGAAGAAGCAGGACGAGTTGCGAATTGTGCTCCGGGCGCGCAGCTCCATCGACATGGAGTCCTGTCGGTTGTAGTGTGGGGTCAGGGCGCGTGTGCATGTGTGTGTGTGTGTGTTGGAAGAAGAAGGACGAGTCGCGGATGGTGCTCCGAGCGCGCAGCTCCATCGACATGGAGTCCTGCCGGTTGAAGTGTGGGGTGAGGACATGTGTGCATGTGTGAGTGCGTGTGTGTGTGTGTGGGGGGGGGGGGAAGAAGAAGGACGAGTCACGGATGGTGCTCCGGGCGCGCAGCTCCATCGACATGGAGTCCTACCGGTTGTAGTGTGGGGTCAGGGTGTGTGCGTTTCTGTGTGTGTGTGTGTGTGTGTGTGCGTGCGTGTGTGCGTGTGTGTGTGTGTGTGTGTGTGTGCTGGAAGAAGAAGGACGAGTCGCGGATGGTGCTTCGGGCGCGCAGCTCCACGATATGCAGTCCTAACGGTTGTAGTGTGGGATGAGGGCGCGTGCACGCGCTTGTGTGTGTGTGTGTGTGTGTGTGTGTGTGCTGGAAGAAGAAGTACGAGTCGCGGGTGGTGGTCCGAGCACGCAGCTGGAGGCTCCGTTGAGATGGAGTCCTACGGTTGAGTGGTTAGTGGTTAATAATCAATGAGTACACTGCCGCGGTAGGTGGGATTGACCAATGGGGCTTGATACAGGGCGGAGGGAGGAGGAAGGTGGTTCAGTCCCTCCTGCACGCTCCGCATGCCGGCAGGCCGACAGCTGCAGCGTGTGTGTGTGTGTGTGTGCGTGCGTATTTCTGTGTGTGTGTGTGTGTGTGTGTATGTGTATGTATGTATGTGTGTGTGTGTGTGTGTGTGTGTGTCAAGACACACGCATGGAGGCGCCGTGCACGGGAGCTGTGGGTGGTTTAGGTTGCGACCATGCGGCACCATGCAGCGCCATGCGTGTAACATCACATGGTGCAAATCAGTGCCACGCGGGGCCCACTACAGGTGCATGCCTCACCGGGAACGCGTGGAACGCCACATCCTGCTGCTCCTGCGTGCTCAAGCACCCCGCCGGCGTGAGAGCCTCCACCTTTGGCCCGACGTCAACGTCGAACAGCACCGAACACAGACCCACCGCCCATGGCGATGCGCGCGACACTGGTACCATGCCCATTCCCGACGCACTGGGTGGGGTGGCGAGCTGTGGGTTCCGGCTGGGTGGGAAAACCGACCGACCGCAAATTCAGGCAGACAGGCGGACGATCGCCAACAGACGATCGCCAACGGACGATCGCACTCGCACACACTGCCCGATCGGCGTCAATTTGGCGTGCGACCTGCCGAACAAAGATGCTGCAAAAGCGTGAGTGTGAACCACGAACAACCCCCTCGTAGGCCTCCTATTCCTCCTACTAAGCACCCATGAATCATGTGTCTCAGTGGTACAGCACCAGTCACGCGTGCACTCTCTTGCCAAGTTGAGTAGGCCATGAAATACTTAAGCCGTCATCGCGCTGACAGCTAGCAAAGCCACTCAGGCCTGAGACATGATGCATGGAGCCTGTAATCACAGGTCGCAGCGGACACGGCACCTGCGCAGGCAGCACATCCGCCTCCTGGCGCTCGCCGCATGGGCGTGCATGGCGGCGCTCGCGCCGCCCATGCTGCTGCTCACACCCATGCTTACCCCCGCGGCGGCGGCTGCGGCAGCAGCAGCGGCAGCAGCAGCTGGCGCGCTGCAGGAGTCACCACCTGGCCCTGCTGCTGCAGCTGCCCCTGCTGCCGCTGCTGCCGCCGCTGCCCATTGCGACACGGCCCACCTGCAGCACCTGTACGCCGGCATCGACGCAGACCTGGTCCACTGGGCGGGCGCCGGCATCAGCGCGCAGGTGAGGGAGAGTAGTGTTACAAATCCACTGCCAGCGGTCACAATCAGTTCCAAAGTTCCAGCGGGACTATCAGACAGCAGGCACAAGGCCCACCAAAGCAGGTGGGCGACTGCCGGCTGCAGCCCTACTACAGCCCCCTGTATTATATTTGACAGCAAAGCCATTACACTGTGGTTGTAGCTTATATTGCCGTGATACAAATGTAGGCTGCCGGCTGCAGCTGTCCGCAGGCAGGATGCAGCACCAGGACTGCACGCTGGGCTCTCCCTTCCCCCCCCCCTCCCTCCCTCCCTCCCATCTCTCTCTTTCTCTCTCTCCCTCCCTCCTCCCCCCCCCCCTCTCCTGCCCCCTCCCTGCTGTCTCTCTCCTCCTCCCCCCCCTCCCCTCTCTCTCTCCCTCCCTCCCCGCTGTCTCTCTCTCTCTCAATCTCCCCCCCTCCCTTCCTCCCCTCTCTTTCTCTCTGAATCTCCCCCACCCTCTCTCTCTCTCTCACTCTCTGAATGTTTCTTGGTGCCTGCCGCAGCTCATGGACTCTGCCCTCATGCAGCCGACAAACCAACCAACCAGCCGGCAAACAAATAAACAAACCAGCCAACCAACCAACCAACCACCCACCCACCCACCCACCCACCCACGCACACCCACCCAATCAACCAACTTACCAACCTGACACAGCTCATGGACTCTGCCCTCAAGCAGCTGACCAACCACTGCACGCAGCAACTGACTCTCTCCCCCGCCGTCTGCCTCTCTCTCTCTGACCCTCTCTCCCTCTCTCTCTCTCTCTCTCTCTCTCTCTCTCCTTCTCTCTCTCTCCCTCACTCTCTCTCTGAATCTGCCTCGGTGCCTGCCACAGCTCATGGACTCTGCTCTCAAGCAACTGACCAACCACCGCACGCAACAAAAGGCGATCGGCGTGCTGTTCGAGGTGGGTGACTCTGTACGGGCTGCGCTGGCATTTAGGGTTTTTGACGCTTTAGTCTTAGTTCACAACCACTGCACACAGCAGACAAACGCACGCTTGCAACAACGCACGCTCGCAACAGGGAGGTGTGCCGTGCATCA
This sequence comes from Chlamydomonas sp. UWO 241, assembly GCA_016618255.1. Taxonomy (NCBI): domain Eukaryota; kingdom Viridiplantae; phylum Chlorophyta; class Chlorophyceae; order Chlamydomonadales; family Chlamydomonadaceae; genus Chlamydomonas; species Chlamydomonas priscui. The sequence continues at coordinate 277,952 of VFSX01000186.1, read as the reverse complement.
TCACTCCGATGGACAGTTTCCACCTCGGCTCGGGAACCATTGCGACACAACCATGCCACATGGTAACACAAACGCACGCTTGCAACAACGCACGCTCGCAACAGGGAGGCGTGCCGTACATCATCACCCCGATGGACAGCATCGACCGCATCGACCACCACGGCAGCCTCGTCGCCGCGCACCTGCGGCTCTTCCACGCGCTGCACAAGGTGTGGAAAGTGTGAAAGTGTGGACAGTGTGATGTGGGTGTGGGTGCGGACAGTGTGTGGACCGCATCGACCACCACGGCGGCCTGATAAAGGTGTTAACTACCAGTAACTAACAGGCCGATTGCGCCTCCTCCACGCGCTGCTAAAGGTGTGGGTGTGTGGAAAGTGTGGACTGTGTGATGTACGTGTGTGTGCACAGTGTGTGGGTGTGTTGCAGTGTGTGTGTTTGTGTGTGTCGACACTGTGTGGACAGCATCGACCGGCACGGCAGCATCGTCGCTGCGCACCTGCGCCTCCTCCACGCGCTGCACAAGGTGTGGGTGTGTGGAAAGTGTGGAAAGTGTGACATGTGTGTGTGCACAGTGTGATGTGTGATTTGGGTGTGTGTGTGTGAACAGTGTGCACAGCATCGACCACCACGGCAGCTTCATCGCCGCGCCTGTGCAACGAGCTGCACAAGGTGTGGGTGTGTACAAAGTGTGGAAAGTGTGGACAGTGTGATGCGGTTTGGGTGTGTGGACAGTGTGACAATAACATCGAGCATCACGGCAGCCTCGTCGCCGCGCACCTGCGTCTCTTCCACGCGCTGCACAAGGTGTGTGTGTGTGGAAAGTGTGGACTGTGTGACGTGTGTGCACAGTGTGTGGGTGTGTTGCAGTGTGGTGTGGGTATGAGCAGTGTGTGGACCGCATCGACCACCACGGCAGCCTCGTCGCTGCGCACCTGCGCCTGTTCCACGCGCTGCACAAGATGTGGGGTGTGGGAAGTGTGGACATTGTGACGTGTATGTGTGTGTGTGGCTGTGGACAGTGTGGACCGCA
>VFSX01000186.1:215000-273951 GCA_016618255.1 Chlamydomonas sp. UWO 241 | reverse complement strand
CTCTCCCCCCGCACAGGTATTTGGCAGCTTGACTCCGGACGTTGAGTTCATAATCAGAACGGCCGACGCATGCCACGCTCACACACACACACACACACACACGCGCACACCCCTATGTGTCATTAAATGCAACCACGCACATGCACACTCCCCAAACACAGGTCTTTGTCAGCTTCATCCCTGATGTCGAGTTCATAATCGGAACGGCTGATGCATGACACACACACACACACACACACACACACACATGCGCACACACACACGCCCCCCCCCCGCCCACACACACACTCTCCTTCTCCCCACACACAGGTATTTGATAGCTTGATCCCTGATGTCGAATTCATCATCAGAACGGCCGACATGCCGGAAGTGCGGCTTGACCGCGTGAACAACGTCCACACACCCACCCACACACACACACTCTCTCTCTCCCCCCCCACACACAATCACACACTCTCTGTCTCCCCACACACAGGTCTTCGGCAGCTTGATCCCGGATCATCGGAACGGCCGACATGCCACACACACACACACACACACGCGTGCACACACGCACACACACTCTCCCTCCCCCTCTTATTACCTCTCCTCCCACACACATGCCACAGGTCTTCGGCAGCTTGATTCCGGACGTCGAGTTCATCATCGGATCGCGACGCATCCACAAACATCACCACGACGCACACACACACACCAACATCACATCGCACACAGCGGCACACACGCACACACGCACATACACACACACACACACACGCACACACACACACATGCATGCACTCACTCGCACACACACACACAAGCTCTCTCTCTGTCTCTCTCCTTCTCATTACCTCTCTTCCCCCCCCCACACACGCCTTAGGTCTTTGGTAGCTTGATTCTGGACGTTGAGTTCATCACCGGAACAGCTGACGCATGACACACACACACACACAGACACACACACATGCGCACCATCCCCCACACACATGCACACGCTCTCTCCCCACACACAGGTCTTCGGCAGCTTGATTCCGGATGTCGAATTCATCGGAACGGCCGACATGCCGGAAGTGCAGCTAAACCGAGTGGGAGACGACACGCTGCCGCACCCGATGCTCCGCCCAGTGATTTCATTTCCGTTTGTGTTATCCCTTCCATGTGGAAGGCAGCTATTTGACTGAAATTCCGGCCGATTCTGGCTGTGGACCAGCCCCAAAGGAAATCGTTGGCCCTGCTTCTGCAATCACCCCACAAACACAACTTGCAGGTATTCGGCAGCTTGATTCCGGACGTCGAGTTCATCATCGGAATGGCCGACATGCCACGCACACACACACACACGCACACACACACACTCTCCTTCTCCCCTCACACAGGTATTTGGCAGCTTGATTCCGGACGTCGAATTCATCATCGGAACAGCCCACATGCTGGAATTGAACAACGACACGCTGCCGCTCCACCCCTTGCGCATGTCACAGGTCTTCGCAGCGCAATCCCTGATGTCGAGTCCACCATCGGAACGGCAGCCATGACACACACACACACACACACACACACACACACATTCGCACGCACGTTCGCACTTACACACGCGCACACACATGCCCCCCCCCACACACACACACTCTCCTTCTCCCCACACCCAGGTCTTTGGTAGCTTGATTCCGGACGTCGAGTTTATCATCGGAACGGCCGACATGCCGGAAGTGCGGCTCGACCGCGTGGAAAACGACACGCTGCCGCACCCGATGCTCCGTTTCTGCAAGTCAGACGCGCACGCGGACATCCTGGTGCCCCAGGTCCACTTTCAGGTGCTCTCTCCCTCTCTCTCTCTCTCTGCATCTCTCTCGACCTCCCTCTCTCTCTCTCTCTCTCACTCTCTGATGGGCACGCCATCCCCGTTCTGTGTCTTTGTATCAGCAGTGCTGAGTCCAACGCGCACTTGGACATCCTGGTAGCCCAGGTCCACTTCCAGGTGATTTAGTCCTCTCTAATATTCAAGCCCGCCCTCTCTCTCTCTCTCTCTCTCTTTCCCTCTCTCTCTCTCTCTCTCTCTCTCTCTCTCTCCCCCTCATTCTCTCTCCCCCTCTCTCTCCCTCACTCTCCGATGGACATGCCATCCCTTTCTGTATCTGTGTTTCAACAGTCTGATGCGCACGCGGACACCCTGGTGGCCTAGGTCCACTTCCAGGTGATATAGTCCTCTCTGATATTCAAGCCCGCCCCCTCTCTCTCTCTCTCTGTCTCTCCATATGTCTGTTTGCATCTGTTTACCTATGTCTGTTTCTCAATCTGTCCCCCTCACTCTACGATGGGCATGCCATCTCTTTCTGTGTCTGTGTATCAGCAGTGATGAGTCCAACGCACACGCGGACATCCTGGTGCCCCAAGTCCACTTCCAGGTGATGTATATATCAATATATTCCTCTCTGATACTCAAGCCCACCATTTCTTTCTCGGTATCTCTTTCTCTCTCCCTCTCTCTGTCTGTGTCTGTATCTTTCTGTCTCACTCTCTCTCTCTCTCACACTCTCCCTCACTCTCTCCCTCACTCTCTCTCTCCCTCACTCTCTCATGGGCATGCATCCCTCTCTGTGTCTGCACATCAATAGTCCGATGCACACACTGACATCCTGGTGCCTCAGGTCCACTCCCAGGTGCTCCCTCCCTCTCTCTCTCTCTCTCTCTCTCTCTCTCTCTCTCTCTCTCTCACACACACTCTCCCTCCCTCTCTGACGGGCATGCACACGCAGACATCCTGGTGCCCCAGGTTCACTTCCAGGTGATATAGTCCTCTCTGATATTCAAGCCTGCCCTTTCTCTCTCTCTCTCTCCCCCACTCTCTCTCTCTCCCCCCTCACTCTCTCTCTCACTCTCTCCCCCTCACTCTGCAATGGGCTCGCCATCCCCGTTCTGTGTCTGTGCATCAGCAGTACTGAGTCCAACGCGCATGCGGGGGCCCCAGGTCCACTTCCAGGTAAAACCCAAAAAACCTAGGGCAGCCCTGTCGCCCTTAACCCTAAAACCCGCAACACGTGAACGGAAGGGTCACTTGGCGGGACCCCAGCGCCACACAGCCGCGCAAAGGTGACTCGTTTATGTGTGGGAAGTGTGAGTTGTGTGCGCTCTGGGCATGCCAACCCTTTCCGTGGGAGGACAAGGCACACACACACACACACACACACACACACACACACACACCACAGATGCGCGCGTTCAACGCCTCGATCCTTGGATCAATCGACCTCATCAACTCAGTGCCGTGGGAGAAGAAGGCGCCCACCGTGTTTGGGCGGTTCAGCCAGTACCGCCGCAACATCCACGAAGGCAGGCTGGGGGGGAGGGGGGGGGGGATGAAATATAAAATGTTGAAAACGTCAGCCAAAGTGGCGTCGGAACGCAAAAAACATGCTGGAAAACACTTTTAAAAACGGGGTGGCTGGGCGGAAGCCGGGGAGCAGCAGGTGTCTGAGCGGTTCAGGCAGCACCGCCGCAACATCCACGAAGGCAGGCTGGGAGGGAGGGGGGGGGAAACAAAAATGTTGAAAAGTCAAGCCAAAAGTGGCGTCAGAACACAAAAACATGCTGAAAACCACTTAAAAAACCGGGGTGGCTGGGTGGTAGCCGGGGAGCAGCAGGTGTCTGGGCGGTTCAGGCAGCACCGCCGCAACATCCAGGAAGGCAGGCTGGGGGGCAAGGGCAGGGGGGGGGGGGGGGGGGTAGGAAAAGAAAATGTTAAAAAGGTAGGTCAATTGTGGCGTCGTAACGCAAAAACGTGCTGAAAACACTTGAAAAACGGGGTGGCTGGGCGGTAGCCTGGGACAGCTAATGTTCGGGCGGTTCAGCCAATGCCGTCGCAACATCCACAAAGGTACCCACGCTTTGACTTTGCGCCTTGATAGTTCCGGAGATGCCTCTCGGCGAATGGGCAATCTGATGAACCGGCCGAGCTGCAGACGTCTTTGCCGCCCGCGCCCACGCGCGTTACTGAGTCAATGCCTGTGAGAAAAATAAGCCGATGCGAGAGATGAGAGAGAAAGAGAGAGGAAGAGAGGGAGGAAGAGAGAGGACAAGTGAGAGATATCAAGACAGAGAAATAGAGATGTGAGAGAGATAAAGAGAGAGAGAGGGAGAGGGAGAGGGAAAGAGAGGAAGAGAGAAATTGAAGCACAACAGAGGCCGACACACATCTGCCGTGCCTCTGGCAGCTCGCCTCGTTCGGCAGCTCACTCACTCCCACGCCCCGAGGGTGCGTACTGTAAACTGTAAACTGTAAAGTGCCGTGCCTCTCTCTTTCTCTCACATCTCTCGCATCTGCTCCTTGTCTCTCCCTCTCTCTCTCTCTCTCGCTCATCCCATCTCTCAATCTCTCTTTCTCTCTCTTCTCGCTCCCATCTCTGGCATCTGCTCCTCTTCTCTCTTTCTCCTCTCTTTTGCTGCCTTCCTTCCTCTTTCTCCATCTCTCTCTGTCTCTCTCTGTCTCTCTCATCTGCACCTCTTCTCTCTCTCACAGACATTGGCCCAATCACGTGCGTGGGCGCAGGCAGCAAAGACGTCTGCAGCTCGGCCACCACACATCTTCTGTGCTTTCTCTCTCTTTATTTATATTTTCCTTCTTCCTCTCTCTCTCTCGCTCGTTCTCTCTCTTCCTCTCTCTCTTCCTTTCTCTTCCTCTCTCTTCCAATCTCTCATCTCTCACGTCTGCTCATTTTTCTCTTGCAGGCGTTGACTCATTCACGCGCGTGGGATCGGGCGTCAAGGGAAATCTGATGCACGACCAGCACGCATCTGCCGTGCTCCTCTCTGTCTCTCTATTTCTCTCTCCCTCTCGTTCTCTCTCCCTTTCTCTCGTTTCTCTCTCGTCCTCTCTCGTCCTCTCTCTTCCTCTCTCTTCTTCTCTTTTCTCTCATCTCTCGAATCTTCTCATTTTTCGCACAGGCATTGACTCAATCATGCGCGTGGGTGCGGGCGGCAAAGACATCTGCCATGTTGTCAACCCCAACCTGCGTTTCTGCGATGTGCGCACGCACTTTATGGTGGGTAAGGCTCTGTGTGCCACGTGTGTGCCACATGCGTGCCTGTGTGTGTGTGTGTGCGTGTGTGTGCTCGTGTCTGTGTGTGTGCGTGTGTGTGTGCAAGGTCTGCTGCAAGGCCAACACGCACATGCCATTCTGCATCGTGCGCGTGCACTTGAAAGTGTGTGGCGGTGGTTGGTGTGTGTGGGGGGGTGGGGGTGGGTCATACCGCACCACACAATGACACACACACATGCACGCACGTGACACACACATGCACAGGACTGGGCGCGCGTGCAGCGTCGGAGTAACCACTCGATCGACGTCGCACGTCAGCCGCGTGTGAAAATGCTGGACCATGCAAAGTGAGTGCACTGAAAAGGAAAGAGAGGGTGAGAGAGGGAGAGAGGGTGAGAGAGAGAGAGGGAGACAGGGAGAGAGGGGAGAGGAAGAAAGGGAGAGAAGGAGAGAGTGAGGCAGACAGGCAGTCAGCCGCGTGTCAAAATGCTGGACCATGCAAAGTGAGTGGGCAGACGGGGAGAGACAGGGAGAGAGAGGGAAAGAGAGGGAGAGAGTGGGGGAGAGAGAGAGAGAGAGAGATGGGGACAGAGAGAGAAAGAGGCAGACAGGCAGTCAGCCGCGCGTGAAAATGCTCGACCATGCAAATTGAGTGCACAGGCAGGGAGAGAGGGGCAGAGAGAGAGGGAGAGAGAGGGAGAGAGGCAGGGAGAGAGGGGCAGAGAGAGAGGGGGGTCAGAGAGAGAGTGAGAGAGGGAGCGAGAGGGAGCGAGAGGGAGAGGGAGAGAGAGGGAGAGAGAGGGAGAGAGAGAGGGGCAGAGAGAGAGGGACAGAGAGGGACAGAGAGGAAGAAAGAGGGGCAGAGAGAGAGAGAGAGAGAGGGAGGGAGAGAGGGAGAGAGAGGGAGAGAGAGGCTGAGAGAGGCAGAGAGGGGAAGAGAGAGGGAGGGAGAGAGAAGGAGAGCGGGAGGGAGAGGGAGAGATAGAGGAGGGGGGGGGGGCAGCCAGGCAGCCCGGCAGCGTGTTGTACTGTCTGCCCCTGCAACTGCTCAACCACGCAAACTGAGTGCACAGACAGGCAGGCAGACAGACAGACAGACAGGAGGCGGCGGAGGGGGGCGATGCAACGGATGCTGTGGATGAGGAGCACCTGCTCGCTGGCCCCATCACACACCTGCTCAATCGGGTCTTCCGTGAGGGGTACCCGACTGCATGGCACTTGGGGGCAACCACGCCGGTGCCAAAGCCGAAAGGCAGCCTAGACGTGCGGGACGATTACCGAGGGATCACGGTGGGGAATGCCCTCGCCAAGCTATACAGCTTGGTGCTTATGAACAGGCTGGACGCCTTAGCAGAACGGGAGGGGTACGGGCGCGGGGCCAGGCAGGCTTCCGGAAGAAGAGGGGGACCCCAGATAATGCCTTCATCCTGCAACACCTTATTGAGAAGAGCGGCCTCCAGCGCAAACCGCTGTACGCCGCCTTTATTGACTTCAGGAAGGCTTACGATTGCGTGCACCGCCCATTGCTTTGGGAGTGCCTAAGGAGCCTGGGGGTACATGGAGAGTTCATGGCGGCGCTGATTGCCATGTACGATGAGTCCGCAATGTGTGTGCGCATCGATGGGAAAGTGGGACCCGCGTTTCCTTCACACAAGGGGGTCATGCAAGGCGACCCACTGTCACCGCTGCTGTTTGGGCTTTTTATTGACGCATTGGAGGGAGTACTAGACGCAGAGCTCCCGGGTGATGGGGTGGAGATGGCGGGGCGGTTACTACGGCTGCTGCTGTACGCTGATGACTTGACGCTGCTGGCAGAGACGCCCGAAGCGCTTCAACGCATGCTAGATACTCTGCACGCCTTTTGCGGCACGCGCGCACTAACAGTAAACGTTAAGAAGTCAGAAGGGGTGGTGTTCAATGACCAGTTCTGCCCAGTCGGGGCGGCAGGGGGGAGGGTAACGCTGAAGTTTGCAGGAGCAGATCTACCCATGACACACGAGTTCCCATATCTGGGCATGCTCTTTCACCACCGGCGGGCAGTGGGGGGGGACGTGGGCACCCGACGCTCTAGGGGCCAGCGCACCAGATACGCGCTAACTCGCAGATGCTATATGATACGCCTTAATAATATTGGCATCAAGGCCCACCTGTTCGACACGCAAGTACGGCCTGTGCTAAATTACGGGTGTGAGGTGTGGGGCCCTGCGATGATGGCGGATGCTGGGGGGGGCGTGTTTGCCGGGGCAGGCGGACGGTGGGAGAGAGGCAGGAGTGGGGGGGGCGCTAAGGCCGCACGCGACGGATGGCGCTCCCTGGAGGAAGTGCTTCTGCAATTTACCCGTGCGTCCCTAGGAGTCCGCAGCAAGGGGCAGCAACTGGGGATTTTGGCGCGGGAGGCGGGGTGGCGGCCGCTGGCGGCAGATTGGCTGCGCCAGGCGACGCGCTTTTGGGATAAGGCGCGGGGGCGGCCTGACGGTGACCTGCTTAAAGATGCAATGCGGGAGAGCTGGGGGCTGGCCGAAGCGGGGGGGACGTGCTGGGCGGCACGCTTGCAGGTGTGCCTCGGAACTGTGGGGCACACCCTGGCGTGGGACCAGGAGGGACCGGTACGCATCACCAACCTGCTGGACGTGGCGACCGCGGCGTGGCTGGCCGCCGCGACAAGCACACCGGCGCTGCCGAGCGGCACTACCGTGCGTGATGTACCTGAGGAGTGGTCGCGCGGCTTTAAGATGCTGACCTACATGCGGTGGATGGCGGGTAGCGACAGCGAGCCACTGGCCCTGTTGAGCTCAGGGCTGAACAGTGCTGCCCGGATCACGGCTCTAGCTAGGTTCAGGATGGGGCTCCATGAGCTGCAGATAGAGCGGGGGCGCTACGCCGTGGCGGGACAGAGGCAGCGACGCAGCCAGCGGGCGTGCTGCCTATGCGGTGGGCTAGAGGATGAGGCACACATGGTATTTGAGTGCCCTGCCTATGAAGAGGCACGGGTGCAGGCCCACAGCCTGTTTCGGTCCATCCCTCGCCCCGAGGAGGCCGATTTAGATGAGCGGATGCGGGAGTTTATGAATCCTCGGCCAGGCCAGGAGAACCCCAGGTTTTGGCACGAGTTGGCTGACTTCCTTGTCGCCTGTTTTGAGACACGCACCGCGTGCACAGCAATCATGATGGCAGATGGCATGCTAGGGTCTAATTTTGACAGCTGCCGGCCTCTTTCCTAGGGTCTAATGCGCCATCAAAGGCGTCCGACGGACTGTAAAATCGACCAGACAGACAGACAGACAGGCAGGCAGGCAGGCAGACAGACAGACAGAGCGCAAAATGCAGACAGACAGCTGCACCTTTCTGGGCAGGCGTGTTTGGCACACACATACACATGCGCGTGCGCGCGCACACACACACACACACAGGTATAAGTACCTGCTGCACCTCGACGGCCAGAGCTGCTCGTCACGCCTAGAGCAGTTGCTCGTGATGGGGTCGCTAGTATTCAAGGTGTGTTTCTGTGTGTGTGTGTGTATGTGTGTGTTTGTGTGCTTGTGTGTGTGTGTGTGCGTGCGTGTGCTTGTGTGTGTGTGTGTGTTTGTGTGTGCGTGTTTGTGTGCTCGATGTTACAGTCTACCAGGCACTCTTTGGTGGCGTATTAGACCCAACGTGTATGTGTATGCGTGTGGATTTGTGTGTGTGTGTGTGTGTGAATGCGCTGTCTTGGGGACCACACCCACGCACCCATGCGTACAGCCAACCACACAGGCGCACACAGAAAACGCACAAGACGGCTGACCTCCTTTTCGCCTGCTTTGAGGCATGCACCGCGGGCACGGCAATCATGATGGCAGATGGCATGCCAGCGGCCGACAGTGGCTACCGCGCCTCTTTCCATCGCCTGCTCCCCCCCCCCCCCCCCCACACACACTATCTCTCACACACATGCACACACACACACACTCCTTCTCTCTCTCACACTCTCTCTCTCACTCACACATTCTCACTCATTCCCCCCCACCACACACACACACAAGAGGACAGTCGCTACCGCTCCTTCTACCACCACCTGTTCACTTTCTCACTCTCTCACTCTCTCTCTCATTCTGTCTGTCTCTCTCACACACATACACACTCACACACACATAATCGGGTTTCACACGCGCAAGTAACAAGTAACACGGGGTTTCCAGCTAAGCAGGCTACTATTCCACAAGAGACTCCCGCCGATACTCCAGCACACTTAAGTACTAGAGTGCCGCCGGCTCCTGGCCGATAGACTACCGCTCCTTCACACGCGCACCGTGGAACAAATGGGGGTGTGCGGTGTGCGTGGGTCTTGACAGCGCACGCTCTTGCACACACACACACACACACACAAACACACTTACTCTCTCCCTCACATTCACACATGCCCCTGTATGAATACACACAATCTCCTCTCTCTCCCTCTCTCTCTCTCTCTCTAGAGAGAGAGAGAGAGAGAGAGAGAGACAGAGAGATCTCACTCAAACATTCGATCACTCACCCCCCCAAACACACACACACACACACACACACACACAGGAGGACTCTGGCTACCGCGCCTTCTACCACCACCTCCTCAAGCCAGGGGAGCACTACGTCCCAGTGTGGAAGCGTGGACAGGGCCCGGAGGACGTTTTGGACGCGCTAGAGTGGGCGAAGGTGGGGTGGGGTGGGTGTGCTTGTGCGTGTGTGTGTGGGGGGGGGGGCTTGCCAGCAGTGATTCCCCTGCGAGCCGTATACCGCTCCGAGACGGATTTCCCGTTTCCCAGAAAACCACCCCACACTTAGTGGGTGAGGGCGTGGAGTGATGCGTTGGAAAGCTCTTGCCGAGAGCAGCATAACTGCATGCATTGCATGAATACCCGGTGTGTATTGTGCCTGGTATGAGCGGTCAAAGTTGCTGGAGCCGGCAAAAAACTAATTACCAAAATCCTTCCCAGGGACCAATGCTTACCAGTGTGTCAGCGGGGACAGGAGAATTTTTTTCTCCTCCTCACCCTCCACACCCGCCACATGCAGCCCCACTTTGCCTTTGTCCAGTGCCGCACACGCACACTCCCAATCCATACACAAAAAGTAGGCGAAAAGTAGGCGAAAATACGAAATCGCCGACGCCCTCCACACCCTCCACACGCACGCAGGCACACGACGCCCAGGCGCGCCGGATGGCCTCGAGCGCGCAGGCGCTCGCGTCCACATACCTCAACGCGGACGCGCTCGCGTGCTACTGGTTCACGCTGCTGACACGCCTGGCGGCGCTGATGCAGTACACACCTGGGAGGGACCACAGGTGTGACCTGTGTGACATGTACTTGGTGTGTCCGGATTGGTGTGACCGGTGCCACCTGTAGTTTGTGTGACCTGATTAGTGTGAAGTGCTTGGTCACGCTCCTAACACGCCTGGCGGCGCTGATGCGGTACACGCCCGAGAGGGACCACAGGTGTGACTTGTGATCGGTGATGTACTGTACTTGCTCACTTTTCTGCCACTGATGTGCGGTACACGCCCAGGGGGGCGCACAGGTGTGGGAGAACTGCTCCGCGCGACCGCTCTGCTTACAAAGTGGATTGCAGATTTACAGGGTGACATTAGGCACAGGGTGGATTACAGGATTACAGGATTGCATTAGGGAAACCCCTAGACATTACAGGTTTCCTTCCAGTAATTTCCTTTTCGTGAGTTTCAATTAATTATTCCACAGCCGGATTCTGCATTGACCGCGTTGACCGTTGACCGTTTGTCCTCATATATAGGTAATTTGAAAGCTCTTGGTCAACGAGCTCTATCTGGCGGGCTCGCCAGACTTCCAATCCACTGAATGGCTTGAGCTGTGTTCAAAGTCAAAGTACAGCCCGAATACAGCCAAATGGCTGTGGAGAGCAGAAAAGGAAATCACTGTCCTTCTCACTACACGGGGAAGGCCATTGACCAGGCAAGCCAGGCGGTCGAGAAGCAAGGCAATGCCCAAAATGTCAGTTACAGTTACATGGCATTCCAGCTAAGACAACACAAGTCCTAGTGCCACCGCCCTGTGAAGGACGATAGCCACCAGCCGGTTACCTGCCGTCTAGACTACCGCTCCCGCCGGCTAGTTTAGACCCAAACAAGTCCCTGAGGGACATGTCTGGCAAGGAGCGTATAGGAAAGGACCGTCCTCCTCCTGGCCTTTGAGGCCAACCACGCCGGCTGTGCCGACTGGCGGCGCTGAAGCAGAAAAGTCCCCGCCTGGCATGGTGCATGGTTGTCCAACTCCATGCATGGGGCTCTGCCTGCGCCCCATGCGTCATGCATGGCCAGGTCCCACCCTCCAGGGGGGCCTGGGCAAACAGAGTCGTCATGGCAGGCTGCCTGAAGACCAATGCCGACGCCAGTCACCGGCAGACGAGTGCCCCCGAGGGTGAGCGCGGTGACAAACGCTGCGATGGTGAAGCGGATAAACTCTGTTGTTGCCTCGGCGGTCACCACCGCTGAAGCCCTGATGGTAGCTCGCCCCCACGAGCAGCCATCTTGACCGATGTCCAGCATGCATTGACGGGCGCCAGCTCCTCCGCTCGTCGATCAACTCGTCGAGATCGGTGCCGCATGGCGTCCTGCATGGGGGGAGGATAAGGGCCGTCTCCCAGCACGGGTCGCGGCAGCGCCGCGGCTACTCGCCAAGCCATGACAGCGTCGGGCAAGCCGCTCCTGTAGTTTCCACCGAGGGACAGTCTAGCAGGAGCCAGGCCAGTCGTATGTTATCCCGCTCGTCAGCGGCACGGAGATCCTAGTCACCAGCAGCGCCGCATTGCTGGGTCCAGGGCTCGGCGACGAGAACGCGCCTCCGTTAATCGAGCCCCAACATGTCAACGTGTGTTTTACTGTGTGCTCATGACAGGACTTAGTAGGCGGCGGTACTGATACTGCGGTACACAACGAGTGCTTTACTGTATGCCCCAAACTCCTCCCCACCAAATCCCCCTCACCACGCCCTGTGCCCAACATCTCAACATGTGTTTTACTGTAGGGGTTTTACTTGCAGCAGCGAGCGCCTTACTTGTACAGTACAGCCCCCACACTTCGAGTCTCACAGTGAACCTTTGTAGGGTGATAGATCACAGTGAGGGGTACCCCCACCTGCAAGGGCAGATTGTGAAACAAAGAGACGCTCCATTGGCAGCAATTACTATAAACCATGGAAGACTTCATAGCCCGTGCCCCCCTATGTATGCCCAACATCTTAACGTGTGTTGGTACTGTATGACCAACGTGTCCCAAAGTGTCCCAACGTGTGTCTGAACGTTCGCTGGCACTGTATGCCCAACGTGTGTTTCAACGTGTGTCTCAACATGTGTTTTACTGTTGCTCATTGCAGGTCCTACGCGGCGGTCATCCCGGCGAAGGAATGGCTGATGTCTGACGAGGGGCGGAAGTGAGTTTTGGGCGTGTGCCCTCCCTCCCTGCACACACTAAGCGCATACGCACACACACGTGCGGATGCACGTGCGGACGCATACTTCAACGGTGCCCCTGCATCTCCCCGCGCACACACGCTTACGCGCACACACCCGCGCTGACGCACACGTCAACCTTGTCTTCCGTGCGTGCAGGTATATCCGCAAGCAGAACCTTTCCAAGATGGAGCTGCCCGAGCCGCGCGTGCGACGGAGATGATGCAAAATTGGTGATGGATGACCTGAAGGCGGCGGCGTAGCTCTACCTAGATTGACTTGGGGTTTGGTGCACCCAAGAGCCGTTTACTTGTCCAGCTACTGCGATCCGCTGTTGTGTTGGCAGTTGTTGCATCGGTTTTGTGCGTTTTTGTTCGTTGTGTGGGTGTTCGTTTCAATCGTGTCATCGGCGACGCACTCAGCCGTGACCATGAAAAAGGCCAACGCATCAGCGCCGCTGCTGGAGCAGCTTGGCAAGACATTGGCCTCGGAAGGAGATGAAATCGCCGGTCGCGTGAAGGTGGCGTGCGCAATTTGATAGCGACGCGAGTTGTGCAGCACTTGGCTCGACACCGACAGCACACACATGCACTTGGCTCACGGGGATTGGGGGCAGACGGAGCCATACTATGATAGAGTCTTCAGACTGCATGCCACATCACGCCATGCGCGCGCATGTGCATGTGCCTCGTGCTCCCCCCCCAGCTCCAACAAAGCACTTGTGCCCCCGCACGCATATACCCGGCGCAGGGCCTGATTGTCTTCAACATCGATGGCGATGAGTGGACGGCAGACCTGAGGAAGGATGTGCCAGAGGGCACGCAGCGCCTTGTGCAGGTGTGTGCGTGTGTGTGTGTGTGTCGAGCAGGTGCCTGTCTCTGGTGCCGCGCCTGTCGTGCCTGTGCCACATTCCCAACTGAGAATGTGCCAGAGGGCACGCAGCGCCTGGTGTATGTGTGTGTATGTGTGTGTGTGTGTGTGTGTGTCGAGCAGGGGTCGAGCAGCCCGCCTGTGGTGCCGTGCGCGCTCAAGAGACTGGATGAGCTTGAGCCACATGCCTGTACCACTGGTTGCTAGAAATAGGTATTCAGAAGCAGTACACGCGCAAATACACACACACACACACACATGCCTAAAAACGATGTAAGCCCTATAGTCAGCGTACTACTTACAGTAAGCAGCAGACACGCATGCACACGCACGCACGCATGCACACACACACACACGCACACACACACACACACACACACACACAGGGCGTACCAACCGACAAGCCCGACCTTACGCTGACTGTGTCGGATGCAAACTTTGTCCAGCTGGTCATGGGCAAGCTCAATCCCCAGACGGTGTGTGTATGTATGTGTGTGTGCATGTGTGTGTGAGTGTGTGTGGTGTGTGTGTGTGTGTGTGACCACATGCGTGCGTATGCGGCTGTGGTGGTGCTGCTATATTTTCGTGTAAGAGTGTGTGTGTGTGTGTGTGTGTGTGTGTGTATGTGCGGCGTGTGCTTGTGCCCGTTCAGTTCCACACTCCGCCACCACTGCCATGCCTTGACAGGCGTTCCTCATGCGCAAGATCAAGATCGCTGGGTCGATGGGCATGGCGATGAAGCTGCAGCCAATCCTGGACGCTGCGCAGCCCAAGGCTAAGATGTGAACAGCTGGCAGCCCAAGGCCAAGATGTGAACAGCTGCGCAGCCTAAGGCCAACATGTGCACAGGCCTGCAGGCCGCACGGTTTCCCAGGGAGGGTGTGCTGGGGGGCAGACGCGGCTCGCTGGCTTTAGCCTTTTGCGGTTTTGTGTTTTGATTCGGGGTCTAGGCGCTCCCGTTGTGTTACGCTTTCGACGGCTACGAAGGTTTTACATAAAACGCCATCCGGAGGACTCCAGGGGCGTGAGCTAAGGCCTGGACTTATGTATAGAGGATCTCCGCTAGTAGAGCTCGCGAGGCGGCGTTCCGAGGCGGGGCGGGCGAGGCAGTATGTTTAGGGAGGTGGAGGGGGGGGGGCGGGGGAGAAGGCGAGCGGTCGGGCGTGTGTGTGCCCTTGCTGTGTGTCCGATGTTTTCACACCCTGATTTTGGACCGTGAAAGCGTTGGCCATGTCAGGAACAGGCACACCTGTTCCTGAAGTAACAACGTGCTGTTCCTGAAGTAACAACGTGCTGTCGTACACATCTTGGATCTCTTAGGTGGGAAAGCCACTCGCATCCCACACTACTCGGCTGCTAGATCCAGCTTAGCTGTTTCTTCTGACCACAGCAAATCAGTTTGTTCCTGACATAGCAGCACTGACAGCGTTGGCAGCCACATTCCCATACCTCATCCTCCTCAAACATCCAAGCCATCATGGAAACTGAAACCAATGTTCATGGGGTGTAGATGTGCTACGGGCATCCCGGGCGAACTTAGATGGTAAGCTTTGCGATTGTGCGGCTGCCGCAACGGCACGGAATCGCGGAATGGCGGCACACTATGCAGCGAAGTGTGACATTCCCACCGATCAGGCGGGACACGGCACGGACATAGCACACCTACTCTCCCTGGTTGTTTAGATAGTTGGTCTAGCGTACAAAAAAGAAGATGGAGCGAGAGCTCTTCCCTGGTCGGGGCCAGTGGCGTGACTGCCCCAAGAACCGAAAGCGCTGGGAGCTGATGCAGCGCAACGAGGGGTTCATGGTGCGAGGGGAGGGCACAAGGGGCTTGCAAGCGAGCACAAGGTCCGCAAGAGAGCACGCGGCACATGCAGCTGTCGCACTTCCCACCTTCAGTCGTCGCCACGAGCTGCGCCGCTGCGTGGACTCGACTGCAGTCTTCGACGTCCTCAGTGGCCGCGAGGAGGCGCAGCACCAGGCACTGTGGCCCGCTTTCCTCGCCGCCAAGGTTGCGGGGAAGCGGGCGCAGTTCCACCGCGCGCGCCTCGTCGTTGACGGCGAGCGGGTGCCTGCACCTGCTTGCTAGATGGCATTCCCTCTGGGGGTGTTTTTGAAGGGGAGGTGGCGCCACACGCGTGCGGTGGCGGGTGCGGTGTGGTCGCTGAGTAGAGTGCTGCGGCGGGTGTGCTACTAGCCCCGCTTCCGGTGGTCTGGGGGAGGGCTTTTTGGTCCCTTCATGGTTTTATACCTTGGGTCCGCCCTCTGGCCATTTGAGGGGCTGGGTGTGCAGCCTGCACAGTGGTGCTGCTTGCTTGGCGCCCGCCACCTAGTGTGGATGGCGTTACCGTGGGCTACTTGTAGCTTGACCTTTTGTGGGCCTTGAGCCTTGTTTCTCTAAGTCCCACTAGAGCTTTGGAACCGTACGTGTGACCGCCAGAAGTGGATTGTAAAACTCTCATCATCATCTTCAGTTGCGATCCACCACCCTGCCGCACTGGCTGGCTGGCTGGCAACCCAACCTGAACAATGTGCATGCCACATACATGCGCCAGGATGTGATGCAGCAGCGCGGCCCCCTGAGGTGCCGCTACTGCGGCATCGGCACGGTGCGCCGGCACTGGAGTGACTACAACCACCACCGCTCCGACACCGCAACCGTGGACCACGTGATTCCGAGGTCGAAGGGCGGCACCGACGACCCATGCAACCTGGTCATTGCGTGCCGCAAGTGCAACTGCCAGAAGGGAGATCGCATCCTGTAGATCGGTAGACCAATTTACAGGCTCGGCAGGTCAGCGTAGCGGTCATTCGTCAGGCCACTGGACAACGGGTGTGTGCACGACTGGGTTGTGCAAGACTGGTTTGTGCAGGAGAAAAACAATGATGCACACAATGAAAGCGCTCTCCTTGTTGTAAAACACCGCTGTGGTTTCTAGCGGGCAGCAGCAGGGGGGGGCAGTTGGCTTGAGACGCCCTCGAGAGCATTCGGCCGAGCCATCACGCCTGGAGAGTTGCCTGGCTGCTACATCAGCCAGGATGCAGGAAGGTCGCTGTCTAGCTAGTGCTGGCCAGGTGGAATGGCAAGGTGGCGCCAGGGCGCAGGATGCAGAAAGACACCTGGAGACAAGGTGGCAACTCTGGCGCGCAACAGCTGCCAAGACGCACTGGCAGTGCACTCACGCGAGGGCTGAATATGCGTTGATGGGAGGTGTGTGATGCGGTCCGAACGGCGCGGCGTGGCATGGTATGTGGCATGTAGCGTGATGGCAAGGATGCCCCCTTGCGAGGAGGTCAACGGGTTTTACAGGTTTTTTACGTACGCACCCGGAGGACCCCGGGGCGTGAGTGTAGGCCTAGACTACACGTCTAGGGGGGCTCTACTAAGAAAGCCCGCAAGGCCACACAGCGTGCCAGCCTACCAGTAAAGGTTAACTTGTGGGGGGCCCGCCTCTGCAGCCTGCTGTGCCTTATGTGGTAGGTGGCAAATCCGCGTCATATGTCCCGCCAGCCCAGTTCCCATCATCCCCTTGCCCCCGCCGGGGGGTAGCATAATTCCTGGCGACTCTGCAGTCCCAGAGTGGGAGAGCCCCCACGCCCCCACTCCTGTGGGAACGAGTGGCCCATGCAGCCCCCCGCCCATGCCGGTGGACCGTGGGTGCGGGCCGCCCATTGGCTGGCCGTGGCCGTGGCCGCCGGGCCCATGGGGCAGCATGCCGCCGTGCGGGGGCGAGCCGCCGCCCAGCATTGCCCCCATGCCGGCGTTCATGCCGGCAAACAGATGCAGCAGCTTTGGCTGCTGCTGCTGCTGCTGCACCTGCGTGTGTGTGTGTGTTTTGTGTGTGTGTGTGTTTGTGTGTGTGTGCGTCACCCCTGGCGCTGGTGCTTTCGGACGGTCGCGCAGCCGGCATCCTGTGTGTGTGTGTGTGTGTGTGTGTGTGTGTGTGTGTGTGTGTGTGTGTGTGTGTGTGTGTGCGTGCGTGCGTGCGTGCGTGTGTCGGGGCGGAGCGCCGACCGATTTTCCTAGGGATGTAGATTAGTTTGGGGATATGTTGGTGTTCATTCCCTCGGGGAGAGCCCCGAGGGAATGGAAAACTGCTATTATCACACCGTTATATAAGGGGAAGGGTCCGCGTGACTCCCCTGGTAACTACCGCGGTATAAGCCTTCTCTCTATTGCCGGGAAAGTGTACGCTGCCATACTTCTGCACCGCGTCTCCACGCAGGTTGATGGTCAGTTGCATGAGGCTCAGTGTGGTTTCAGAAAAAGCAGAGGCACTGTTGATGCAATTTTTACTCTGCGCTCGCTGAGCGCGGCACATGCCCAGTAGAAACAATGCATGGCTGTGGCATTTGTCGACTATTCTAAAGCTTACGATTGCATAAAACCGTGCGGCACTGTGGAGAGTCCTTAGATTATATAGTGTTCATCCGCACATTATTGATCTGTTGGAGGATCTTCACACCAACACCGCAGCTGCCGTGCGGCTGGCTGGGAAAATCGGGCACGAATTCCCCGTGTCGTCTGGTGTGCGACAGGGGTGCGTCATTGCTCCTGTGTTGTTCAATGTTTTTATTGACCACAGTGAAAAAGGCGCTAGACATGATGCCAGAGGGGGCTGGCGTGTCAGTCGTGACTCGAGCCGGCGGCTCTGTGTTGTCGTCGTCGGTTGAGCGCATAGTAATGCTGATGTATGCCGAAGATTTATGTTTGTTCTCGCATGACCCAGCTCAGTTGGCGCTTATGCTGAAAATCCTTGACAAAGTGTCCTCTAGCTTTGGCATGCAAATCAACGCCGCCAAGACAGAAGTGATGATTTTGCCAGCAGATTTTGACGCGGATCTGCCCACGTTTGCGCTGACTGGTGGTGAAGTGAAGACCGTCTCTGCATTTAAGTATCTAGGGAGTTGGATAACCCAGAGTGGTGGTGTGGAAAAGGAGATCGGTGTGCGTGTCGGTCGCGCGCTGGGCGTGTTTGCGTCTTTTGATAAGATTTGGGCCAGCAAGAAGATGCAAGTGCAGTCTAAGATGCGGGTTTACAACACTTTCGTGCTGCCCCACTTTCTGTACGGCTGCGAAACATGGGCCCCTACTAAAACACAACTGACTCGATTGGAGGTTGCCCACTCTAACTGCCTTCGTCGCATTCTGGGTGTGCGCCTGGTCGACCGGCACAGATTAACTTATATTCGGCAGGCGTGCGACACTGAGCCAATTGAGAGCCTTGTGGCAAAACGATCAATGCAGTGGCTAGGCCATGTGATGCGCATGCCGGCTTCTCGTCTTCCTCGTACGACTTTTGACTGCACAATGGATGTGGCTCGGCAGCAAGGCCGGCCTCCAGCCTCCTCCCGACACTATTTTCTTAAGCTACTGATTCAGCAGCTAGGCGAAACTAGTGGCACTCGTTCTGATTGGAAGACTTTTTCGGACACGGCGTTTGAGCGTGCTCAGGATAGGGTCGGGTGGAGAGCCGTGGTGTACGGTCCGGCTGCCCCTCAGGCGCCGGCCCCTCCACCACGGCGGTCAAGTAGATTGGCAAGCGCCACTTGACCCCCTATCCCCTAGAAGCAGTTAGGACCTATTTTGGAGGCGTCGCACAATAGCTCTCCTTTTTGCTCTGGGACTACACGTTGGCAGGCAGCCGGCTGGTGGCTACCGCCCCTCACAAGTAATTGTTAGGGCCAGAACTGGACTTGGGTCTAGGCGGTGGTACTAGGACTAGAGGTAGTCTTTGCTGGAAAGCCGATGTAACTGTAACTGTATGTTGGTGTTACCGCCTGCCAACGTTCTCCGTCCCACGTTGTCCCACGGCCTTCTGCGATCTGCGATCACACGAGGGTATCCAGCCTGGATGTCCTGGCAGGATGTAGATCCGAGGCACTGCCGGGCCATGTGGTTGATTTTACAGGTGTGTGTTGATTTTACAGACAAAACCCTAAACCCTGCCTAAACCCCCAACCGCCACCCAAGCCGTGCGTGACAACGGCAAACTGACAACGGCAGTGTCTCTCAACGTAACGCGCGCCCATCTGTCTGGTTGTTGACCGCTGCGTCGAGGATTAGTTGGGGCCTTGCAAGTGTCACCGAAGCCCGAACCGCGATCTCGCAAAACACAGACGCGACCTTGGATAGGGTGGTGTGAGGGCGGCTGCGTCTCGGAGGCTGGCCTTGGAGGCTGCTGGTGCCTCCAGCCAACCCAGCCATGGTGAGGTCAATCCCCCTTATCTCCAATTCCCAGAGACGCAATTGCCGGACAGACCTCCAGCAGTGTGCAGGGGCAGTGCACATTCTCCACTGAACATGATGCAGCCCATGCGCTCCCTGCATGCGTGTTTGTGTCAATGCGTGCGCTCCCATGCGTGCGCATTCTGCCAGCGGTTCCCTGTACGTCTTGGGGTAGTACGACCGGCTGGGTCTGTCGCTGGGGAAACACTGGGAACACACAGACACAGACACACACACACACACACACACACACACACACACACTCAAGCACTCACACACACAGATGTGTGGGGTGGGGTCGGCACACACACACACACAGGCACACGCACACACGCACACACACACACACACACGCACACACACACAGGCACAGACAGACAGCGACGAGGAAGAGGTTGTTTCCTTCGATTCTGATGAAGAATGGCGCGACTGGGGCCATGGCGATGCCTCGGTCGGTCCGCTCGGGAGTGCTCGGGGTGCTCACCAACGAGCTGATCTTTTCGATCCTGTGGCGCGAGCTTACGGGGGAGCACAAGGGAGAAGCTTGCGAGGACTGGAGGCTGGCTGGCGAGGACACGCGGGCCTTGCGCAGCATCAGCAACCGCGTTCGTGAACTGGTCGATGGCTCAGTCACCACGGCCGACCTTCGGCACAACTGTGGGGACGAGGTGGCCTCCGCGCTGGCTCGCTGGCCTGGCTTGACCTCTCTCACAGCGCCAACGCGCTGCGAAGTCCTCCACGCGCTCAATGTCGCGCAGCTGCCCAAGCTGCACTCGCTCAGCCTGCGGCACGACGAGGTGAGCATGCGTAGCGTCACGCGTGCGGCGTGCGGCGTGTGGCAACGCGTGCACGCGGTGTTGTTAGCAGGGTTGTTGGCAGCGCGCACAGGCCGGCACTCCCTCGCAGCGCGCCACTCGCTTGAGCGCACGCTTACGCAGCTCGCCATGCATCGGTCAAGCCAGGCTGGAACTCGTGCCGCCATGCGTGCAGCCAGGCTGGTTCCACGTGCCGCCATGCGCAGCCATGTGCAGCCAGGCTAGGCACATGGCACCCAATATGGCACCCAACTGACGCTGTCTGCGCACTCAATCGCACCTCCGTCTCGCGCAGTGACTCGGTGGGGCGCCATGCATCGATGAAGCCAGGCTGGAATGCGTGTCGCCATGCGTGCAGCCAGGCCAGGCATATGGCACCCAACTGACGCTGCCTGCGCACTCACTCGCACCCCCGTCTCGTGCAGCGACTCGGTGGGGCGCTCAACCTCCCTGCCCTCAGCCTGCCGGGGCTGCACGAGCTTGAAGTGGTGAGCCCGCGGTGCCACGTCTCCGTTAGCTCAGTTTTGGGTGGTTCACCACTGTCGCACAGCGCGGAGCATGGGAAGCTCTCGCCCATCGTCACCCAACCCCGAGGCAAGGCTTCGCGTTGAAATTCTCTGCATGATGCCTCGGGGTCAGGGCGGGACACCTCATCCCCCATCCGCGCACCACACACGTGCACACGCACACACACCAGCTTGGTATATCTGCTCGACCCGATCGGCCGGGGGCAGACCGTGGGTGGCAGTAGGTCCGTGGTGTGTGTGTGTGTCTCTGTCTCTCTCTCTCCCTCTTCTCTCTCTCTGTTTTTCCCTCTCTCTCTCTCCATCTCTCTCTCTGTCCCTCTCTCTCTTTCTTTCCCTCTCTCTCTCTCTCTCTCTCTCTCTCTCTCTCTTTCTCTCTCTCTGTGTGTCATGAGCGTATGGCACCATAACCCACAAGGAAAGACTCCTCTCTCTCCCCCTCACCACTGCAGGTAAATTTCCCGAACCGTCCCGCTCTGAGCATCGAGGCCGTGTGCAGCGGTTGGGGGCTGCAGGCGCTCAAGAAGTTCTCTGTCCTCGGGTTTGGGCTGTCCAGCTTGGCGGGGCTGGCGGCGGGGTTCCCGGCGCTGCAGCAGCTGTGCATCGGGAGCAGCGACGTGGAGTCGTTGGCGCCGCTGCAGGGGTGCACGCAGCTGCTCCACGTCGACGTCTCCAACTGCACGCGACTCGTGAGCCTCGCGGGGCTGCCGGCGGCGTCGCTCACGACGCTGCAGATGGCAGGGTGCAGGTCTCTCGACGGCAACCTGCAGGCGCTGTCGGCGTGCAGCAAGGTGTGTACCGGGGGTGTCGTTGTGGAGGGCATACCAAGGCCTAGGGACCAGGGGAGGTCACGCCAAAAAGGCATCATGCCCCTACTGCTGATGACGAGGATGGATCACTGAGGCAAACACAATGCGGCCAGCCTCTTATATCTAGGGGCCGCGAGCACAGCTCTAACGCGCCCCCTGCTGCTCTGACCCTGCTGCACTCCGCCCCTGCAGCTCCAAGACCTCTGCATGGACTTTTGCATCTCGCTCACCAGCCTTGCGCAGCTGTCCGGCGGACTCCAGGCGCTCACGCGCCTCAGCATGGACGGCTGCGCAGCCCTCACCAGCGTGTTTCCGCTGGCCGCGTGCGGCTCGTTGGCGCGCCTCACCCTGGACCGGTGCTCCGTCACCGAGGTGCCACTCGCGAGGTATGTGCACAAGGGAGCCGTACGTCGCTCCTATCACAGACACGCATGAGGCAGTCAGGAGCGGCGGTGTACACCCCACGCAACACCCATATCCAACTACCGTCCCCGCGTGCAGCCGTGGCAACGAGTTCGCGTCGCGTCACGAGGCCAACCACTCGCCCCCCCCCCCCCCACACACACACCCCACACACAGCTGCCGCGCGCTGCACGAGCTGTCGATCGGGCACTGGCACGGCGCCGACCTGCACGGCCTGCGCTGCCCGCGCCTGCGCAAGCTGAGCCTCTTCCACTCACAGCTCGAGAGCCTGGAGGGGCTCGAGCCGTGCGTCGAACTCGTCGAGCTCGAGCTGCGGGACGTCCCAAACGTGACCAGCCTCGCGCCGCTGTCTGGGCTGCCTCAGCTGAGGCGGGTCAAGGTGGCGCAGGCGTACGGCGTGTCGAGCCTCGAGCCCCTGCTCAAGTGCGCGCAGCTGGAGGCGCTGGCGGTGTCGGCGCATTGCGACTCGCCTGGGCAGGCGGCGCTGCTGGACGCGCTGCCGCGGCTGCGCATCACGCGCATCTCGGCCGTGAGCCCGGCCATGGTGCCAGAGGGGGAGGGGTGGTAGTGAGCTTGCTAGTTGGGCTGTGCTGTGCCCCGGCGCAAGGACTGCTCTCCTGAGTCTCTGCTGCATGCGCAGGCGGCGCGATCATCCTCCAAGCGGAGCAGCATCTCCTCATCTCGCCCCTGCTGCCGGAGCCTGTCTGGGCCTGCCCCTGAGCCTGCATGCCTGCCCCTGCCTGCGCGCGCGGCGGCGGCGGCGGCAGCAGCGGTGCTTGCTGTCGGCTCGCAGGCCGTCTCTGCGTGGGAACTCGGTTTGAAGCAGGCTCTTCAACAAACTGCTTGATTGCCCATGGGCAAAATGCCCTACCAAAATCCCAACATCTGATCCTTGCAAGTGAATGCGGTCATAACGTCTTGAGACGGTCCGGGGTGCGCCTCAGGCGGTGGTGGGCCTTGAGGCGGTCGAAGTGGCGCCTGGGGCGGTTTGGATAACGCCTGAGGCGATCGTGGGTGCGCCTCAGGCTGATCCGCGCAAGTGAATGGGACGCCTGAGGCGCCGCCTGAGGCGTTGTGAATGTGGTAGGGAGGGGCACGCAAAAAAGGCACACGTGGTTGAACACTTCAACAGAACCAACAGGCATGCCATCAGCAGCTCGTGCGGGGGGGGGGGGGGCATCATTTCCCGGCCTTATTAGCATTACCCCATGCATCGGATAATTGTATTTATAAAGGCCTCCTCCAGGGGGGGGGGCAACAATGGTCCCTGGGAAGGATTTTAGTAGTTAGTTTTTTGCCGGCTCCAGCAACTTTGACCGCTCACACCAGGCACAATACACAGCGGGTATTCATGCAACGCATGCCGTTGGGCTGCTCTCGACAAGAGCTTTCCAACGCACCGCTCCACGCCCTCTCCCACCAAGTGTGAGGTGGTTTTCTGGGAAATGGGAAATCCGGCTCGGAGCGGTATACGGCTCGCAGGGGAATCACTGGGGGGCAAGCACGCCCTGGCCGTACCTGTTATTTCTAGCATGAACTTGGTGGGCAGCTTCGAAGCATCGTTCCCTATCTATATGGTTCCGACTCTGAAACTGCTCCAACTCCAACCTTCCCAAGACACTTGGAGCAAGTTGCACAGGGTTGTAGCCCCACACACCCAGGCCCACCACACATTTCACCTGACAGATAACCATGCATTTTGGCATTGGCAAAGCCCAATTGGAGGCCTGTAGAGCCCCCCGGGGGTGTGAACACCTCACCAACATTCACGCCCCTGCAATGTATTTGAATTTGTGTGGAATCTGAGGGTGGATGTATCCTCTTGAGGTGAATCCAACTCGTTGACTCCAAGTGTCGAACGAACGGCAGAATCAAACGTGCAAGTTGTTTTTAAGGAGAACCCCGCGGTTGCAGGGACCCCGAGGTTCTAGAGACTGATCAAACAAACCGCGGTCCGTTTCTTTGGAGATTCTCTTACACATCTCAGCGTAACCGCAACGGGAGCACCGCTAAACCCTAGGCTCAGGCTGTGTAACAATACAAGGCCCTAAAAAGGCCCCTAGCCAGCAAGGCTTGAACACACAACCCCTCAAGCACAGTCCCCCGTTGTGTACGAAGCGCAAAGAACTACTTCGGTGCTCGAATACTCTGGGATCTTGGTGTGTAGTGTGGACGCGTTTGTACCTGACACTGCGCCTCGTCATCGCAGTAATATCGCCCCTCATCCAGCTGGACATCAGCGTCTTGGTGGGCTATTCGACCGGATCGACATAAAGGAGTTTCCTCTCGGCAACATGCTCCGCGGGAGCGCATTGTCTCGTCGGCCCCTCTGCGGCACCCTGAAGCCTGGCGCATCCGTTGCAAGACTGCCGAGGGTGGGGGTGCGGCAGGTGCGCCGGTACCCCTACCTCGGTCTCGAGTCATTCCGAGCAACACAGCGGGAGCTCGTGTCCGTGGATGCGTCAGAAGAGGAGGAGGGAATTGAGGGCGATGCATTGCTGGGGCACAGCGTCCTGTGCGCCGACGTGGGGTGCTGCTGTAGCATGGAGGAGGGTACAGAGATCCAGCGCGCCCATGCACATGGCGTGTGGGACGCGCAAGCAATAACAGGGGCGGGCGTGGAGGAGGGCACCGAGGGCGGCGCGTTGATGGCGCACAGCGCGCTGTGCTACGATGTCGGGTGCTGCGTTGAGGAGGAGGAGGAGAGCGCCCACGCGGCGGTGCGTGGCGGTGTGTGGGTCGAGCAGGCGCGCTCTCCTGGAGGAGACGGGACAAATAGCAGCAGCGCACGCAGCACTGGCAGCGTCGGCAGCGTCGGCGAGGGTGAGGGCTACGACGGAGCGCAGTGGTCAGACCCGCTCGGCTCGGTCGCAGAGGCTGCGCACACAGACGCAGGCACCGGCCCCCTCTCTTCTGAAGGCGAAGAGCCCGAGGGAGGCAGCGCCGGCAGCCCCAGCAGCGCAAGCAGCGCCGGCAGCGTCGGCGAGGGTGAGGGCTACGACGGAGCGCAGTGGTCAGCCCCGCTCGGCTCGGTCGCAGAGGCTGCCCACGCAGACGCAGGCACCATCGGCCCCCTCTCTTCTGGAGGCGAGGAGCCCGAGGGAGGCAGCGCCGGCGGCCCTGGCAGTGCCAACGGTGCCAGCGACGATGAGGTCTACGATGGAGCGCAGTGGAACGAGCCCCTCGGCTCGGTCGCAGAAGCTGTGCACGCAGACGCAGGCACCATCGGCCCCCTCGCTTCTGTAGGCGAGGAGCCCGAGGGAGGCAGCGCCGGCAGCCCCAGCAGCGCAAGCAGCGCCGGCAGCGTCGGCAAGGGTGAGGGCTACGACGGAGCGCAGTGGTCAGCCCCGCTCGGCTCGGTCGCAGAGGCTGCCCACGCAGACGCAGGCACCACCGGCCCCCTCTCTTCTGGAGGCGAGGAGCCCGAGGGAGGCAGCGCCGGCGGCCCTAGCAGCGCCGGCGGCGCCAGCGACGGCGAGGTCTACGACGGAGCGCAGTGGAACGAGCCCCTCGGCTCGGTCGCAGAAGCTGTGCACGCAGACGCAGGCACCACCGGCCCCCTCTCTTCTGGAGGTGAGGAGCCAGAGGGAGGCAGCGCCGGCGGCCCTAGCAGCGCCGGCGGTGCCAGCGACGGCGAAGGCTACGACGGAGCGCAGTGGCACGACCCGCTCGGCTCGGTCGTAGAGGTTGCGCACGCAGACGCAGACACCACCGCCGCCGCCGCGCCCGCGCGCCGAAAGGCGGGAGCCGCCCTCTCTCCTGGTAGTGGAGATGGGCCTGCGAGAGGCAGCGACGGCGAGGGCGAGGGCTACGATGGCGCGCAGTGGCACGACCCGCTCGGCTCGGTCGTGGTCGCAGAGGCAGCGCACGCAGACGCAGACGCGCACTTGGAGGGCCAGGGCCGCGGCGACCACCTCGTGCACGCCTCGCACTCCTCTGGCGACGGCCACCATTCACACGGCGGCGTGGCGGGCGCGGTGCACCAGGTGCAGTGGGGTGGCTGGCTGGCTGGCTGGCTGGCTGGGGTGGGTGGATGGGTTGAATGGGGTGGGTGGGGTGGGTGGCTGCCTGGCTGGCTGGCTGGCTGGCTGGCTGACTGACTCTGGCTGGGGTGGGTTTAGGCAACACCGCGTTGCGGAGAAGGGTGTGTTCAAGCTGCTTGAGTCTTTCGCCTCCCATGCTGGCGCGACTTGCGCTTGCTGCTTACAACGCCACGCCTGCGCACGCTTGCGCGTCTGTGTGCTTGTCAACAGGTGCAGCACCGCGTCGCGGAGAAGGGGGCGTTCAAGCTGCTTGCGTCTTTCGCCTCCCATGCTGGCGCGACTTGCGCTTGCTGCTTACAACGCCACGCCTGCGCACGCTTGCGCGTCTGTGTGCTTGTCAACAGGTGCAGCACCGCGTCGCGGAGAAGGGGGCGTTCAAGCTGCTTGCGTCTTTCGCCTCCCATGCTGGCGCGACTTGCGCTTGCTGCTTACAACGCCACGCCTGCGCACGCTTGCGCGTCTGTGTGCCTGTCAACAGGTGCAGCACCACGTCGCGGAGAACGCCTCGTTCAAGCTGCTCCAATCGTCCCATGCAGGCGCCACACGCATGCTTGCTGCGCCCCACACCATGCCCACACACGCGTGCGGGTTTGCCTGCCTGAACGCAGATGCAGCGCCGCGCCGCAGAACAGGCATGTCATCTGAGTTTGAGCCGTCCTGTGCTGGTACCACACGCGTGTTCGCCCCATGCCTCGCATTGCTTGCTCCCACAACTCGTTCCCCTACAGGTGCAGCACCGCGTCGCGGAGAAGGGGGCGTTCAAGCTGCTCGAATCGTTCGCCGAGCGCCTGGGCCAGCGTGCGGGGCAGGCAGCCGGGCACGCGGCTGAGCGTGCTGGAGAACGGATCGCGGAGCGCGCCGTTGAGAGGGTGGGAGAGCGTGCGGCCGAGAGAGTAGCGGAGCGTGCAGCGGAGAGGGTGACGGAGCGTGCCGCGGAACGGCTGGGAGAGCGCGCTGCGGAGAGGGTAGCGGAGCGCGCTGGCGAACGGATCGCGGAGCGTGCCGCAGAACGGCTGGGGGAGCGCGCCGTCGAGAGGGTGGGAGAGCGTGCGGCCGAGAGGGTCGCGGAGCGTGCGGCGGAACGGCTGGGAGAGCGCGCAGCGGAGAGGGTGGCGGAGCGCGCTGGCGAACGGATCGCGGAGCGTGCCGCAGAACGGCTGGGGGAGCGCGCCGTCGAGAGGGTGGGAGAGCGTGCGGTCGAGCAGATCGCGGAGCGCGCGGCGGAACGGCTGGGAGAGCGCGCTGCGGAGAGGGTGGCGGAGCGCGCTGGCGAACGGATTGCGGAGCGTGCCGCAGAACGGTTGGGGGAGCGCGCCGTCGAGAGGGTGGGGGAGCGCGCAGCGGAACGGCTGGGCGAGCGCGCAGCGGAGAGGGTGGCGGAGCGCGCTGGCGAACGGGTTGCGGAGCGTGCCGCAGAACGGCTGGGGGAGCGCGCCGTCAAGAGGGTGGGAGAGCGTGCGGCGGAACGGCTGGGAGAGCGCGCGGCGGAGCGGGTGGCGGAGCGCGCTGGCGAACGGGTCGCGGAGAGGGCCCTCGAGCGGGCGGGCGAGCGCGCTGGGGAGCGCGCCGCGGAGAGCGCTGTGGAGCGGCTGGGCGAGCGGGCGCTGGGGCGGGCAGGGAAGCGCGTCGTCGAGCGCAGCCTCGAGAGGGCGGGTGAGCGCGCGGCGGAACGGGTCGCCGAGCACGCAGGCGCGGCGGCGGCGGGGCGCGCGGCCCCTGGCGCGCTTCGCGCGCTCGGCTCTGCGCTGGCGGCGTTGTGGGCGCGCGCGTGTGCGTCGCTCGCCCACGCTGCGGACGCGCTCCTCGGCGCGGGGGCAGCGCGCTTGCTGCGGGCTCTCGGGCCGACGGCGATGCGTCGGCTCGGGCGAGGCGTGGTGGTTGCGCTGCCGGCGCTCGGCGCGCTTTTTGTTGCGCAGCTTGCGCGGCAGGTGTGTGTGTGGGAGAGAGTGTGTGTGCGTGTGTGTGTGTGGGAGAGAGTGTGTGTGTGTGTGTGTGCGTGTGTGTGTGTTAGCGTGGGTGCGTGGGTGTGTGTATGTGTGGTTCGGGCGCGGCGTCATGGTCGCGCTGCCCGCGCTTGGCGCGGCAGGTGTGTGTCTGTGTGTGTGTGTGTGTGGCTCGGGCGCGGCGTGGTGGTCGCGCTGCCCGCACTTGGCGCGCTTTTTATTGCGCAGCTTGCGCGGCAGGTGTGTGTGTGTGTGAGAGAGTATGTGTGTCTGTGTGCGTGTGTGCGTGTGTGCTTGTGTGGCTCGGGCGAGGCGTGGTGGTCGCGCTGCCGGCGCTTGGCGCGCTTTTTGTTGCGCAGCTTGCGCGGCAGGTGTGTGTGCGTGCGTGTGTGTGTGTGAGCGTGTGTGTATTGTGTGGCTCGGGCGCGGCGTCGTGGTCGCGCTGCCTGCACTTAGCGCGCTTTTTGTTGCGCAGCTTGCGCGGCAGGTGTGTGTGAGTGTGTGGGTGGGTGTGGGTGTGGGTGTGGGTGTGGGTGTGGGTGTGGGTGTGGGTGTGTTGTGTGCTCTGGGTATGCATGTGCGTGCGGGCGGGCGTCAGTGTCCCCTGGTGAAAAAAACATTCGTGATCCCCCCCCCCCCCCGGGCTCAAGCGACTTTGACCGCTCATATATCAGGTGTCTGTGTGTGTGTGTGTGTGTATTGTGTGCTCTGGGTTTGTGTATGCGCGCGGGCGGGCGGGCGGGCAGGGGACAGCAGATTGGGTGTTTGCTGTATTAAAAAAAAATCACATTGGGGCAGTGAACTAAGACTACCCTCCGCCCACTTTCTTGCGATCGTGCCAGCCCCTCACCCTCGGCCTTGATCCCTAAACCCTTATAAGCCTGATCCCTAAACCCTTATGAGTCTGATCCCTAAACCCTTATAACCCTTTTAGCTGAAGCCTAAACACTAAAACCCTTGATCCCTAAACCCTCAGCTCTGAAGCCTTAACCCTTAAACCATTGAACCCTCAGCCCTGAAGCCTAAGCCCTGAACCCTAAACGCTCAACCCTCGACACTTAAACCCTCAACCTGCAGGACTGTGAGCGCCTCGCTGAGGAGCGCGCTGCGCCCCCCCCCCCCCCCCCAGCTCTGATCCCCCTACCCGCGCCCACCACCCACCCACCCACCCCACCTGACACACACACCTCCTTGCAATCCCCCCCACCTTACTCACCCACCACACACACACCTCCGCGCAACTCCACCCACCCTCCACCCACCCCACTTCCATGCAATTGCGCCAGGACTACGAGCAACTCGCTGAGGAGCGCACCAGGGGGGCGGTCCCCCCCAGCTCTGACCCCCCCCACCCCCCACCACCCCCCACCCACCCACCCACCGACCTCCTTGCAATCCCCCCCACACCCTCCTCCTTTCACCCACCCACCCCACCTCCTTGCAATCGCGCCAGGACTTCTCAGCACCTCGCTGAGGAGCGCGCTGCGGGGCGACGCCCCCCCCCAGCTCTGACCCCCTCACCCCACCCACCCACACACCTCCTTGCAATCCCACACCACCGTCCACCCACCCCACCTCCTTGCAATCGCGCCAGGACTACAAGCGACTCGCTGAGGAGCGCGCCGCGGGCCGGCGGCCGGCCGCGGCTATCTTTGCGCTCGCGTTTGTGATGGACATGGTGCGAGTGTGTGTGTGTGGGGGGGAGTTTGTGCGCGTGTGTGCGTGTGGCTGTGTGTGGGGGCGAGCGAGTATATGTGGTATGCCAGGGTGCGAGTGTGTGTGTGTGTGTGTGTGTGTGTGTGTGTGTGTGTGTGTGTGTGTGTGTGTGTGTGTGAATGGGGCGGAGGGGCGGCGGCTGGCGGCGGTCGTCTTTGCGCTCGTGTTTGTGATGGACATGGTGCGAGTGTGTGTGTGTGACTGTGTGTGTGTGGCTGTGGCTGTGGCTGTGTGTGTGTGTGTGGCTGTGTGTGGGAGCGAGCGAGTATAAGTGGTATGCCAGGGTGTGGGCATATGTGTGTGTGTGTGTGTGTGTTAAGGGGGGGGGGGCGGCCCGCGGCGGTCGTCTTTGCACTCGCGTTGTGATGGACATGGTGCGAGTGTGTGTGACTGGGCGTGTGTGTAGCTGTGTGTGTGTGACTGTGTGTGTGTGTGACTGTGTGTGTGTGTGGCTGTGTGTGTGTGACTGTGTGTGTGTGCGACTGTGTGTGGGGGAGAGCGAGTATATGTGGTATGCCAGGTTGTGGGCGTGTGTGTGTGAATGGAGGGGGAGAGGCGGCTGCCAGCGGCGGCTGTCTTTGCGCTCGCGTTTGTGATGGGCAGGGTGCGAGCGTGTGCGTCAAGGGGGGGAGGGGAGGCGAGGGAGTAAATGTGGTATGACATAGTGCGGGCGTGTGTGTGAATGGGGGGGAAGGGCGGCGGCCGGTGGCGGCTGTCTTTGCACCCGCGTTTGTGATGGACATGGTGCGAGTGTGTGTGTGACTGTGTGTGTGTGTAGCTGTGTGTGTGTGTGTGACTGTGTGTGGGGGCGAGCGAGTGTATGTGGTATGCCATGGTGCGAGTGTGTGTGTGTGTGTGTGAATGGGGGGGAGAAGGCGGCGGCCGGCGGCGGTCGTCTTTGCACCCGCGTTTGTCATGGACATGGTGCGAGCGTGTGTGTGGAGGGAGTGTGTGTGTGTATGTGTGTGTGTGGGGGGGGGGGTAGTATGAATGTGCTTTCACCTTATGACCTCAAATCGCCACCACCCGTCCCCCGCGCACACCGACGTGTTTTTGCACGTCACCACAGTCGCATGCCCCGTGCACGCCAACTCTGGCCTCTGGGGTTGCTTGAACCTCATTACCTCAAGCCCCCCCCCCCCCCCTTACCCCAAACCGCCACCACCCACCCCCCGTGCACACCGACTTGCTTCCCCTTGTCACCACAGTCGCATGCCCCGCGCACGCCAACAACGGCCCCTTCTGCTGCCACTCCGGGTGCCTTAACCTTATAAACTCACCCCCCCCACCACCACCCCTTGCCCCAAACCGCCACCACCCACCCCCCGCGCACACAGCTTCCGCACGTCACCACAGTCGCATGCCTCGCGCACGCCAACTCTGGCCCCTTCTGCTGCCACTCCGGGTGCCGCAACCTTATTACCTCAAACCACCACCCCCCTTGCACCAAACCGCGCAGGCCGACGTGCTCGCGCACGTCACCACAGTCGCGTGCCTCGCGCACGCCAACTCTGACCCCTTCTGCTGCCACTCCGGGTGCATCCCTATTTCCTCACCCCCCCCCCCCCCTTCTGCACCAAACCGCCACCACCCACCCCCCGCGCAGGCTGATGTGCTCACGCACGTCATCACAAGTCGCATGCCCCGCGCTCGCGAACTCTGACCCCTTCTGCCACTCCGGGTGTCTCAACCGTATTACCGCAAACCACCACCCCCTTGCACCAAACCGCGCAGGCCGACGTGCTCGCGCATGTCATAACAGTCGCGTGCCTCGCGCACGCCAACTTTGGCCCCTTCGGCCACCCCGGGTGGGCGCCGCCGCACGGCCTGCTGCACGGTGTCGAGGTAAGCGGCACCGAGCGACGCCGCCAGTGGTGTCCTTTTCATAATTTTTAATTCATTCTTCCACAGCCGGATTTCGCGCTTTGACCGCGTCGACCGTTGGCCTCCCGTTGACCGCGTGTCCTCACGCATGGGTCATTTGAGAGCGGTTGGCGTGCTCTGTCTGGCGCGCGCGTCAGACTCACAATTCACAGCATGGGTTGAGCTGTGTGCAAGGTAAAAAGTATGAGGTGCCGAGCGACGCCGCCTGTCCAGGCGCACGCACCAAAACCACACATGATGATGGATGTTGCAGTCAGTGACACCTTCTCAAACATAGTGCCACCCTTGTAAGATCCACTCGCGCGTGCGTAGCCCCCGCTGCCTCGTCGTCTGTGCTGGCAGTCCCGCGCCAGCGGGACTGCCCACTGCTGTCAGCAATCAGGGTTACAGTTACAGTTACAGTTACAGTTACATCGGCTTTCCAGCAAAGACTACCTCTAGTACCACCGCCTAGACCCAAGTCCAGCTCTGGCCCTAACAACTTGTGCGGGGCGGTAGCCACCAGCCGGCTGCCTGCCAACGTGTAGTCCTAGAGCAAAAAGGAGAGCTATTGTGCGACGCCTCCAAAATAGGTCCTTACTGCTTCCAGGGGATAGCAATCAGGGATAGCAATCAGGGATAGCAATCAGGGTGCAAATACGATTTCACACTTTTTTTCAGCACAAGGTAGACACCACGCGGCCAGAGCGTCTCAATACATGCCCGTAACCGCAGATGAACCGCTCTGCAATTGCCAGGCACCGGATCGATCGCGTAGTCGCCCACACCCAGAGTCGAACTTTTCGAGGCGTTCCTTGCGCGCGCGCCATTTGTGCAGTGTGGTACGACGACCCATTTAACTCCCCTGGGAGTAGGAGCTGCTTTTGATAAGACCGTGCTCGGCGCGTATGGCCCGAGCACCTGAATGCGATGGCTGGCTGTTGGTAGTAGGGAACCCCAACTCTGTAAAGAGCGTGGGCGCACCCCTAGGTCTACCCATGTTAAGTTCATAAGCTCTTCGCCAGGGGCTCCCGCCCTGGCGCCGCTCGATGGCGGACAACCGGGACAACTGCGCTAGGTACTGGGCGGCTGAAAATCTGGAAATTTACCCTGAGCGGCTCTGACGCACAGCGCTACTGGTGAACTGTTCCTGATGGGGCGAGGCTATGTGGCAGATGGGGCAGCGGTACGATGGAGAGCACGATGCACGATGGCGAGAATTGCGGCGAGCATGCACCCCCTCTCACAACGATCGGAACTCAAGCAGATTGCGGCTCCTAATGGTTTACTGTGCCTGGATGGAAGAGAGAGACGGATGGCGAGAAATTGAGAAACATGGGAAGCGAGGCACATGCGGCTAGGCTTTGTGAGGAGGTTGCGGCGCAGGGGTTTCCCTGCCCCAAGGCGCAGATTATTAGATGGCGACGCGATCGATGCACCAGCCGTGCGGCATGGGGCGAGGCGAGGCCCCACCAGCGGGCGGGCACCATAATGGAGATGGCGGCTAAGAACGGGGAATGCGGCTACCGGGGATGAGGCTACGGGTTATGCATGCCAGGGGACGGCGGACAAGGCTAATGCGTCACGGCGCATGGGTAAAGAACGGGGAATGAGGCTACGGGAGCTGGCGGGCGCGGCGCGCGCACGGCGCGCGCGGCGCATGGGGGTTGCATGGCGGCGCTCTGCGCGTGCATGCATGGAGGAGATTGCTGGCGGGCATGGAGGAGCTTGCTTGAGGGCAAACAGGAGATTGCTCGCGGGCGTGGAGGAGATTGCAGGCGGGCATGGAAGCGGATGGCGAGAAATTGAGAAACATGGGAAGCGAGGCACATGCGGCTAGGCTTTGTGAGGAGGTTGTGGCGCAGGGGTCCCTGCCCCAAGGCGCAGATTATAGATGGCGCAGCAATCAATACACTAGCCGTGCGGCATGGGGCGAGGCGAGGCCCCACCAGCGGGCGGGCACCATAATGGAGATGGCGGTTACGAACGGGGAATGAGGCTACAGGGAGAGGATACGGGTTACAGATGCCAAAGGGGACGGCGGAACAAGGATCAGCCATAGGTGTCACGGGGAATGGCTAAAGAACGGGAATGAGGCGGGTGGTACGGGTGCTGGCGCGCATGGAGCGCGGCGCGGCGCATGGAGATCGCATGGCGGCGCCCATGCATGGACGAGATTGCTGGCGGGCATACAGGAGATTGCTTGCGGGCATGGAGGAGATTGCTGGCGGGCATACAGGAGATTGCTGGCGGGCGTGGAGGAGATTGCTGGCGGGCATGGAGGAGATTGCTGGAGCCAATGGCGGCGGCGGGACTAGTAGTAGAACACAGGCGCACACCAACAATGCGTTGCTGTCACTACCTGGGTGGTATAGGGTGGATCTGGGGGCCCAGTGTCCTGTCTAGGTCCAGTGCGTGCGCGTGTGTGGGGGTTTACCCTCACCCCTACCAGGTAGCCAGCCAGTTTCCCACTGAAACTGAATTTAAGGTGTCGGGCGCTAGCGCCGACACCGGTCTTATACATCATTACTGGTGTCACACAGACTGTAATATCCATCATCAGGTCCCCTACCGCAGCGGCAGCAAACGCTTGTTGAAGTAGGTGAGCGCATGTGGGGAAACGGAAACGCGAGGCAGGTTCATCGCCAATCGCCAAAAGAGACATCCCCCCGTGGGGAGAAAGGCCAAGACGTGGCCAAAAAGGACACATGCACCGAAACCAAAAGCTTAGCCGCTGGGCCTTCAATCGGAAGAGGTATTTGAAAGGTCGGATCTCGAGCTGTCAGGCCACTGGCTGGACGTGACACGTAGCACCCTTCGTGCTAACACCTTACTGGACATGCGGAAGGGTAGCTGTTGCATGGCCTCTCGCTCGATGACACCCTGCTGGGTGTTCCAACCCAAGAGCTGACCGCCCACCGTAGCCAGACAGGCCATCCACGCACCCTGCACGGCGTTGTGCAGGGTGCACACACACACACACACACAGCACACACACACACACACACACACACACACAGCATACGCACACGCACACGCACAGCACACACACACACAGCACACACACACAGGCAGCGGGGCTGTACATCGCGCCCAGCGCGATGCACGGCGTTGTGCAGGGTGCACGCACACACACACACACACAGCACACACACAACACACACACACACACACACAGGCAGCGGGGCTGTACATCGCGCCCAGCGCGATGCACGGCGTTGTGCAGGGTGCACGCACACACACACACACACACACACAGCACACACAGCACACACACACAGCACACACACACACACAGGCAGCGGGGCTGTACATCGCGCCCAGCGCGATGCACGGCGTTGTGCAGGGTGCACGCACACACACACACACACAGCACACACACACACACGCACACACACACACACACAGGCAGCGGGGCTGTACATCGCGCCCAGCGCGATGCACGGCGTTGTGCAGGGTGCACGCACACACACACACACACACACACAACACACACACACACACAGGCAGCGGGGCTGTACATCGCGCCCAGCGCGATGCACGGCGTTGTGCAGGGTGCACGCACACACACACACACACACACACACACACACACACACACACACAGCACACACACACACACACAGGCAGCGGGGCTGTACATCGCGCCCAGCGCGATGCACGGCGTTGTGCAGGGTGCACGCACACACACACACACAGCACACACACACACACACACACACAGGCAGCGGGGCTGTACATCGCGCCCAGCGCGATGCACGGCGTTGTGCAGGGTGCACGCACACACACACACACACACAGCACACACACACACACACACATACACACGCACACACACACACACACACAGGCAGCGGGGCTGTACATCGCGCTGGGCGCGACGGGGGCGGCCGTGCTGGGCGAGGCGCTGTCTCTGTCGTCGGTGGTCAAGGAGGCGGCGGAGAAAGCGGGGAGGGGAGGAGAGGCGAGGAGGCACCAGATGTGACGGGAATGGTAGCTGGGAGGTTAGTGTTCGTTGCGCTGGGCGCGGCTGTGGTGGGAGGGGCGCTTGTCTCTGTCGTCGGTGGTGAACGAGGCAACGTATAAAGCGGGGGAGGGGAAAGCGGAGAGGGAAGGAGAGGCAGGGAGGCACCAGTCGTGACGTGAATCGTAGCTTAACCCTGATCGTAGCTAGGAGATTTACAGGGCGCAGGGCTGCTCAGTGCGCAGGGCGCGGCTGAAGTGGGAGAGGTGGTGCCTCCGTTGTCGGTGGTCAAAAGGCGACGGAGAGGGCGTGTAACGGAGCACTCAGGCAGGTGTGGGTGGGCAGATAGTGAGGGCGTGGCGCCACTCCCGTAACAGGGCGGGGAGGTGGAGAAGCAGGGGCGGAGAAGCAGGGGCAGCAGTCGTGTCAGGCAAGTGCCAGCCAGTCAGCTGTAAACGCATTGTCCCTCTGTTCCACTCTCCGCGATTGGAGAACAAGAGTGCACCACATCGACCACACCCTATCAGATGGCATTGCTGGGGAGTTGCAGGGTCAGGGTAGGTGCTGTGCCACCTCGCACTGCGGGTGCGACGCTTGTTGGGGCATTGCTGCAGCATCGCACCCCTCCAGGCTGTGTGCGCGCGTTGCATTGGCGCTGCGTGTGCAGTTCATATAAGGAAGCGCTGTACAGACCGCGCCGGTGGGGTGTGATGGCAGCACGGCCGACCTGACCGTTGGGCGGAGAACGTTGGCAGGCAGTAACACCAACACAACCCCAAACTAATCTACATCTCTAGGAAAAATCGGTCGTCGCTCCGCCCCGAGCGCACGCGCGTGGCGTCATTGAATGGGACAGTCAGTCCGCGTGATATGAGAGCTTCATGCAGACGCGTGCTTGGCCTTGAGCTCAGCGAACAGCTTGGCGCCGGCCGACGCCGACGGCTTGATGGCAATCTCCGACGTGATGTCGGTGGGCTGCTGCGCCTCGTGCGTGTGTGCGGTGCCCTAGGGGGGGGGGGGGTTGAAGCATGTGGCGTGTCAGCGTGCGTTGGGACGGCCTGATAGCAGTGTCAGACGCGATGCCGGTTGGCTGCTGCGCCTCGTGCGTGTACGCAGTGCCCCAGTGGTACAGTGCACACGCACAGTCAGACCCCACAGCCACAGCACACATACGCCCCACCACCACTTCAAACACAACCAAGCATTCAGGCCCCACAGCCAGCGCACACACGCCCCCCATCACCACGCGGCCATTTTGCCGCTCTCTCGCGCGACCACTCGTTCTCCACCAACCTTGTAGACCTTGAGGTGCAGGCGGATGTTGCGGCCAATCGCGCCCTTGGGGAGCATGCCCTTGACGGCGCGCTCGAGGATGCGCTCGGGCAGGCGCTGCGCACGCACGTGGGATTGAGGTTCCAAGGTGAGACCTTAGGGCTTCGGGTTGTAGGGGTAAGGATGCTCTCGTCGGATTGGGGTTCAGAGAGTTGCGGCTACCGACCGGGAGAGGGCGGACACGGGCATGGGGCGCGGGGTTGAGGGGTACGACCGATCGGGGCAGGGGCGCGTGCTGGGGGAGGGGCAGGCACGCCGTGCACCGCAAGCAAACTTCTCGAGCCTGTCGGCTCTGTCTTCCCATCCCCTCCCTCTCCCACCCTCCATCTGCATTCCCTTCCTCTCCCGCCATCTATCGAGCCTGTCAGCTCTGTCTTCCCCATCCCCTACCTGCCACTCCCTCCCTCCCTCTCCCTCCATCTGCCCCTCCCTCTCCCTCCATCTGCCCTCCCGCCCATCACAGGGTTAGAACCCAGTGCATGCACGACCTTGCCACGTATCAAGCATGTCGGCTACGCCTTCCCCATCCCCTCCAGCTCCCTCCCTCGAAATCTGCCCCACCCTCCCATCAGAGGAGTACCCACCACCTGCAGATCCTTGGACGTATCGAACCTGTCGGCTCCGTCTTCCCCATCCCCTCCCTCGCCCCCCCCCCCCCCCCCATCGGCATCTCCTCCGTCTCCCTCCCCCCATCAGCCCCTCCCTCCATCTGCCCCGCCCTCCCATCAGAGGAGCCCCCACCGCCTGCAGATCCTTCAACTTCTCGAGCCTGTCGGCTCCATCTTCCGATCCCCTCCCTCCACCTGCACCCCCTCCCTCCCTATCTGTTCCTCCCTCCCATCCGCCCCTCCCTCCAGCTGCCCCTCCCTCCCATCAGACAAGCACCCACCGCCTGCAGATCCTTAAACTTCTCGAGCCTGTGCGACCCGGGGCGTCCGGTCTCGCGCTGGTTGAAGTACACCTGTGTCCGTGGCGTGCATGCGTGTGGTTAGAGGGCGGGTGGACGTCTGGGGGCAACGCGGCGAGCGCGAGGTTCACAGAGATGGTAATCGCGTCACTAGCTCGGGGCTAGTGATGAGCTTGTGATGATTGACGGCCTGTCGACGCAGCCGCAACCACAAGGCTGCCCCCTCCCTCCCTCCTTCAGCCCCGCGCACGCACGCACGCACACACACACAGCCCCCCTCCCCCCTCTCCCCTCCTCGCACTCGCCTTGTCGTTGAACTTGTTGCCGGAGACCTGCACCTTGTCCGCGTTGATAACAACCACAAACGCACCCATGTCCATCGAGGGAGAGTACGTCGGCAGGTGCTTGCCCCTGCGGTTGTAAGATGGGCGTGTGCCACGGGTGGTGTTCAGTGTCGAGGCGAGTCAGGGAGGGCGTGTGCTCGACAGGGAGCATACGCGTACCCATGGGTGCGTGTGCCGGAAGTCGAGTGCGCAGGTCACGACCCGGGGCGTCCACAGGAACATGAAGGTCCGCACGTGTGTGCACGCATGCGCTGTGTGCGGAGGCTGTTCCGCACCGCACTTGCTTCGTGTGCGGAACAAGCGTGTGTGTGTGTGCGTGTGTTTGTGTGTGTTTGTGTGCGGAGTGCTTCTAGAGCACCATCATGGTGCACCAACATGGTGATGAAGCTGGCCAGGTGGAGGGGCCATCTCATGTCGACATGTCATGCCCTCCTGACCGGCGGCTCGCCATGTGCATGCGAGCCACATGGCGCCATGCAACCCCTGTGCCTCCGCCCTCTGCGCCCCTATTTCCCTCTGCCCAACTCGCCCATGCACGTGCATGCAATCACCTGATGTAGGTGGCAGCGAGGCACGCGAGGCGCCCCAGAGTCTGGCCCTCCGCGTCGATAATGTACCAGCGCTTGGTCGAGTTAGCGGTGTCAGCGGAGGTGGGGTAGTAGGACTTGTTCCAAATGTCCTTCTTGGTAGAAGCCAGCTGGGCGACGGCTGTGGCAACCCGGGGGGGAAGGTGGTGCACATGCAATGGTGGGGGTAAGGACGATGCTTGGACCGCCGTGTGCCCCGCCCTGCACGCACGCGCGCCCCCCTCCCTGCAGGCTCCGTCCTCCCATCAACACGTCGCACCCTTGCACTCCACGGTCGAGGCGCGGGAAGCAGAGACGACGCGGGTGGGGGCTGAGCGCAGAGGCGCAGCAGCCACGCGCTGCGTGCGTGCAGAGGGCGGGAAGCAGCAGTGCGTGCATGTGTCAGCATGGCGGCGTGCCGCGCCATGTGACCATGTGGCCCCATGCGATGGGGCCGTCGGGCGGGGGGGGGGGGGTGCAGTGGTGGAAGCCTCAAACGATGACGCACCGCAGAGGCGCGCGTGTCCGCGGCAAACGCGCGGAGCGTTCCCTTCGCTGCAAGCGCCATCGGAGCAACAAGAGAGGTATCTGTGTAGGGGTTTGCTTTACCTATGTGGCGGTGTGAAGCCGCCACGCCTGTCTCACCCCACCCCTTGTCCCCTGCCCTTGCCCACTACGAGTCCTTAGTCTAAAATGGCTGCCGCTATGAGCATGAGGGCGTCTTGCAGGCCTGCTGCTTTCAGCGCTGCGCCTCTGCGGCCAGCCACCAGCCTCGCTTCTCGCCCCATGCGCGCGGCGACCATTAGGTGAGCACACACGGCGCACGATTGTTGTGCTATGGCTTTGGACGTCTGCATCGGCACATGCCGCGGCGGGGGAGGCGGTGCACTGAAGCGCCAAGGCTGGGCGTGGCAGTGGTGGTGCTGGATAATCGTCGTGGCTGATGGCGATGCAGGCGCTGGGTCCGCACGCGCATGCATGCAGGCAGCGTGACGGCACGCCTCCTGTGATGCGCGACTCGTCCAAGAGCGCTACACAGTGCCGCGCATGCAGATGTGGGTGGCTCCACCATGGTTTGCTTGCTCATCGCCCCCCCTGCCCTCTCTGCCTCTCCCTCCATCTGTGCAGCCACTCGTTCAAGAACATGGAGAACATTGACCTGTCGGGCGTGGCGGCGTGGTCGAGGCAGGAGAACGACACTGGCAGCCCCGAGTACCAGGTTGCTCGCCTCTCTGCGCGCGTGAAGCAGCTCTCGACGCACATCAAGGTCAACAAGAAGGACCACGCCTCAAAGCGCGGCCTTCTGGCCATCCTCGCACAGAGGAAGAAGCTGCTGCAGTACCTGTACACGAGGGACAGGGAGAGGTGAGCGTGCATGGCGGCCTGTGGCTGGGCAGGCGCGTGGGTTGAGCGCATGCAGCGCATGGTGGCAAGGGCCGTGCAAGGAAGGCGTCACAGGCCATGCATGCCAGGCATGCGCGCGCCCACGCGTCGTGCGCTGAGCACCAACTGCTGCGCCATGCGCATGGGCGTACATGCATGCGCCGTACATGCATGCGCGGTCACTGCGCCGCCCAGGACGATGCACGCACACACATCGGCTGACACCCCCACCCCCCGTCTCTCATTTCTCCAGCTACTTTAAGGGCGTCGTAATGCATGCGGCGTCACTGCGCCTCCCACTGGGGATCCACGCACGCACACACACCGGCTGCCACCCCCCCCCACCTACTCCCACACACACCCCTCCCTCCAGCTACTACAAGGTCATCGATGCTTTCGGAATCCGCTCGCCAGTCGTTAACGACGTGCGCGGCGCTACGCGCGAGAAGACCACGACTGAGACTGCGTCCGCCTAAATTTCATGGCGCTTTGGAGCTGGACTGATGCCTCATCGGCCTAAGCACCTTACATGATGGCGCTGCTGCGCTGTGACGGGGCGGGGCTGTCGCCGCGCTTGCCGTCAGCCACGGAGCCCAGACGGAGACGGGCTGCCATAGCACGGCGCACGCACTAGCCGTCCCTCTCTCGCGAGTGGGGCGTGCGTGGCGCTGGGCGATCGCACCCCCAATTTTGCCCCGCTTGGTTTGGGCCGAGCGGCGGGCGGTATGTGCGGCCTTGCTGCTACACTTCCTTTCGATGGGAGAGCAGCCTAACTACTGCCAGGGAAGAGGGGGCGGTGGCTCGTACTAATTAGCACGTAGATTTGAGAACGATGATGTAGCATCTGTTGGTGCAAGTGCGGGCTTGCAGTGGTCCTCAGATGCCCTCTGGGTGGCATTCACGCTCTCACACTCACTTGGTGTGTCCACCCATTCTCCCTGACCCCCCGCCACTTAGACACCTTGCCCCCGTTAAGCCTCCACCCCAACCAGCACCATGAGCAACCAGGACACGGCGCCGTTCTTCGGCTTCATGGGTGCGGCATCGGCCCTGGTGTTCAGCTGTGAGTTTGGGGCTCCTTGTGATCGTCCTGGTTGCGCCCGTGGCCCCCCTCCTGACGCTGCAGCGTGGTGGTTGAGTTACAGGGGCTCTCGACTGCAGGGATCGGTCCCCAGGGGCTGGGTGGGACGCTAGGGCACAATCGCTCAACCACTCACGCTCTCGTGCACACAACCTGCTTGCCCCATGCAGGCATGGGCGCCGCATACGGCACCGCCAAGTCGGGTGAGATAGACGGTTGCATATGTGCTCGCATGCGTCGTGGGTTTGGGCGAGTGCATGTGAGGAACAACCTGCCCACCAACAAGGGATTGCTTGCAGCTCCCGCGTGCATCGTGTGCATCAGCCTCGGGCAGGCGAGATCAGTTGGTGGCGGGGGGCGCTGGGCCGGGCGGCGTGGTAGAAGGAGGGTAGGGCCACCACATGCACGGGGCACCACCCACCCATGCACCAGGCAGGGAGAGCACGGAGCCGCAAGAGGCCTGTGCCACCTGGCGCGATCGCCGCCCCTGGGGCGCCATCGTGGGGGGCATGGTGCAAGCAT
This sequence comes from Chlamydomonas sp. UWO 241, assembly GCA_016618255.1. NCBI lineage: Eukaryota > Viridiplantae > Chlorophyta > Chlorophyceae > Chlamydomonadales > Chlamydomonadaceae > Chlamydomonas > Chlamydomonas priscui. The sequence continues at coordinate 232,159 of VFSX01000186.1, read as the reverse complement.
GGCCATGCCTTGCATCCCAAAAGCATGGCTTGCCCGGCATCGATGCCCAAGCCCCATTGGACCACATGCCCACGCCACGGATGATCCATCAACTAGCAGGCGTGGCCGCTTACATGCCCATGCAGTGGAACCGGGGAGCCCATGCGGCCGCATGCGTGTGCATGGGGACGCCGCCCACACACTGAAACCTCACACGCCCCCGGTACATCTCTCTTACCCACCCGCAGGCGTCGGCATCGCGTCCATGGGTGTGATGCGTCCTGAGCTTGTCATGAAGTCGATCGTGCCCGTCGTCATGGCGGGTGTGCTCGGCATCTACGGCCTCATCATTGCAGTCATTATCTCCACCGGCGTTGTCGCGCCCGGAGGTGGGTGCAGTGGGTGACTTGGGATTTACACGCACGCTCCTAGATTCCTGCTGAGGGTCGTCGGGCGTGGATGAAAAGGGCATCGCAATGCGCGGTGGGCAGTGCCGGCTGCAACGGGAGGCAGTGGGTGTGGGGCAAAGCGGGCGAGGGAGTGGCAGCTGCCCGAGGAGCGCCGACAGCGCATGCACTGCGGCACGACGCCCCGCACGCGGCTGACCACTGCCCGGCTTTCTGCCACAACCGCAGGCCCCAAGCCCTACGTGCTATACGATGGCTTCGCCCACCTCGCCTCTGGCCTCGCGTGCGGCCTTGCGGGTCTCGCTGCCGGCATGGCGATCGGCATCGTCGGCGACGCCGGCGTGCGCGCCAACGCGCAGCAGCCCAAGCTCTTTGTCGGCATGATTCTGATCCTCATTTTCGCTGAGGCGCTGGTGGGTGGCGGTGCCTCTGTGTGAAATCATCAAATCCACACTTTCCGGAGCAAAATTCTCGCGTTCGCCCCCGCAGTTTGTGTGTGTGGGGAGAAGCCCGGGTTCGATCGCTGCCCGTGCAGTGGCCAGTCTGCCCGCCTGTCTGTGTCTGCCTCCCGCCCACCTCCCCTGACACCCACCCACCCATCCGTCCGCTCACACAGGCGCTGTACGGACTCATCGTGGGGATCATTCTGGCGTCTAAGGCCGGCCAGAGCGCCGTGTAAGCATCACACCACTGCACTTCATCGCGATTGCGCTCGACGTGGGCGGAGGGCTCGGCAGCATGGGCGCGAGCCTCGCTGCACTGGAGCACCTGGACGGGGCCAGGCGCGCACCAACAAGGACACGGGCGAGGAGGGGACTGCCTCGTTCCTAGTAGATAGACACAGGCGGCCGGGCATGACTGTTAACCCGTTTCACGCGACGGAAGTGGACGCACTCAAGGCGGTGGGAGACACCCACAGCTGCAGGGCCCCCGACTGGGCTGCCATCCTTCCTCCTTGTCACGCGATGATGCGCCCTACCACTTGCCTACCTTTCGCTGTCCCTCACGCGCGCCTCCCTGCCAAGCCTCCTCGCTTGTTGTATGGCCTCGGGTGGGCTCCAGCGGTTCATTGTGCTGTGTTCTCCTGGAGGCGGCGCAAGAGGCCGTGTGTGCCCTCCCGGGCGCGCGCGAATGTGTGTTTCCAACCCCTTCCTGTCGATCGTTGCAATGCACGCAAGATACTTCACAAAAAGCCCTCATCTGGCCCTGCTCAACACCACAGCCTCGCGGGTTCAGAGCTTCTTCAATTGATTTCAATTAATTGATTCTTACAGCTCGGCCGCATGCGGCCAGGACCAAAACCGGCAAAAACACAAACGGGTTGGCGAACACCAAGGGGGTCGCGAGCAACTTTCCCCACGAACAACTTCAGTAACTGGGAATCCTCCCCTCCTTCACACACATCACCTGTCAGGCTTCCAAAAACTAACCACCAGTAGCCATCCCAAGTAAGTGTTTGTACACTACTCGCCTAGCTAGGTCAAGGTAAGTGCTCAGACACTGCGCGCCTACCTAGGTCAGCCGGGCTGCAACATCCATCATCAAGCCAACATCAGGTCAACAGCATGCAGCAGCGTGGTGTGCGCGCGCAGCACACAGCACCCACCCCTCCTCAGCCAAATCGGCGCCAGGGTCTATGCCCGAGGACGGGGCATGGGTGCCCTGACCGCATGAGCCCCAGAGCCGAGAGCGTGGCCTCTGCTGCTAGAGAGCAAGATCCCTTGTCGTGCACCAGCTCGAGCTTGGTGCAGCCCCACAGCTCTGCAAGGTTGGACCTGAGGACCTGTGTATTCAGGCATTCGGCAAGGGCGGGCAGGGAAGGCCAGCAATTGGTTGGTGTGGGCATGTGTGCGTGTGTGTGTGTGTGTGTGCGTTTTGTGTGTGTGTGTGTGTGTGTGCGCGTGCACGCGTGCTTCAGTCTGCATGGACGGGTGTGTGGACGGCGCGGGGCACGCAGTGTGGGCAGAGAGAGAGAAAGAGCTTCGACGAGGAAAAAATATCATGTGGCCTGGAAACAACAGATCTGCCCCTCCCCCTGGTTGCGCTGTTGCACTGTTTCCCTGTTACCCTGCTGCACTGTTGTTGCGCACCTCACAGCAGTCGTCGAGGAAGAGGCGGCGCAGCCAGCGGCACGCAGCCAGCGGCGCCACGCCTGCGACCGACATGTCGGTCGCGCGCATGTCCAGGTGCTCCAGAGGAGAGCCGGCCCTGTAGGCCGGTAGAAGGTGGATTGGAACTAGGTGTGTGTGTGTGTGTGTGTGTGTGTGTGTGTGTTGTGTGTGTGTGTGTGTGTGTGTTGTGCAGTCCACCCGCCAAGAACTAGGTACACTGTGCATGCTGTGCAACCGGGATGAGGTGTTGTCTGGCACGCCACACAGCAGCAGCCTGCCTGCAGCCCCCCCCCGCTCTGCTTCCTCTAGTATCCCTGCAATCTACCTGCACGGCCTTGTCCCTGCAATCTACCTGAACGGCGGCAGGCGCGTGAGGGACGTGCATGCGCAGAGGACGAGCGTGCGCAGGCGCGGCAGGCCCGCCGCCGCGTCGAGGGTGCACAGCCCGGCGCACTGCGAGAAGTCGAGCGTCGTGATGTGCGCCGCGTCCAGCTGCGCCAGCACCAGCACCGGCATGGCCCAGAGCGTCGGGGCGGGCAGCGCGGGCGGCGCCGGCCCGCGCGCGACGAACTCGCTGAGCGCGGCGACGGCGCGCGACACGTCGTGCCACGCGCCAAACGCGCCGCCGTCCCTGGCGACGAGCGCGCCCCACCCTCCGCTGCCGTTGAACGCGCGCTGGGCAGAGTACACGTCCTCCACGAGCGCGTGCCGATCGTGCCTGACGTCGCGGCCGATCTTGTCGGGGTGCGTGAGGTACGCGACCGCGCTCCTGAGGCTCGCGCTCGAAGGGGGGAGCGGGCCGCCCGCCCACAGGCTCGGGTCGAGTGGGTATGGCACGCGGGCGCGCGAAAGTGACTCCTCGCAGCCGGCGTCGCCTCCGTGCTCAATGTAGTGCTCGATCGTGGCGGTGATCGCGCTTAGGAGAGACTCGAGCACCTATTCGCAGGTGGTGTTTGGGTGCCACTCAGGGCGGGCGGTGTGTGAAGAGAGGGAGCGGAACGTCGAGCCAGAACGTCACACCAACACAGCTGTTTCAGGGATCACATACAGGAGCCTCCGCCCTCCATTTAGCGCGCGATGGTGGCGGTGATCACTCTCAGGAGAGACTCGAGCGCCTACATAGCAGGTGGTGGGTGCCGTCGAGGGCGTGCGCGTGTGCGGTGTGTGAAGAGAGGGAGCGGAACGTCGAGCCAGAACGTCAAACTAACACAGCTGTTTGAGGGATCACACCCAATCTTAGTTCACGGGCATTCTAATAATTTTTATACAGCAAACCCCCAATCTGCTGACTGATGGCTCGGGAGCTGTGGCTGGCCGATTGGGGCGTGGGGCGGCTCACCGCACAGGTGCCTGTCCAGGCTGTCTGCTGGTGGTCTTGTATGGCTCAAATTCAAATCCTGGCGGTTTCTGTGTGCGTTCACAAAGTGGTTTTGAACGCAGACACCTAGGAGCCGACGGGGTCGTGAGTGTGCGCGCACCTCCACAGGGTGCATGTGTGCTGGCACGTGGCCATCCAGGAAGGGGTAGCCCAGCTGTGCCGCGTCGGCGACACTGCCCACCAGCTCGGGCAGCACGCGTGGCGGCGGCGGCGGCGGTGCCTGCGGCTGTGCAGTGGAGGGGGTGGTGCGTACATAGGTTGGATGCGCACACCCCTTCGGCTTCCCCGTGAATCCCGTCTGGACACACACACACCGAGCCCGGCGACCTGTCGGCGTCCCCTGAGGGAAGTTTTTTGGGTGGGGAGTTGCATTGGTCGTGTAATCTATCTCTCTCTCGGATGTCCGAGGTTCACCCACCCAAACCCGTTGGTCGCAGGCGCGCGCGCAACCCCCTGTGTTGGGTTTTCCGTGCCGCACCTACCTCATGAAACCGCACGGTGTGCATCAGCAAGCTGACCCGCTGGCCACTCAACCGTGACCATGCACTGCGTACTTTTGAGACTGAAGGGGGTTGGGTGGGTGGTGGGGGGTGGTGGGGGGGTGCATGGCGCGGCTTGGTGAAGCTGGCATGTGGGAATGCATGCACAAGGCAACAACACGGCGTACCTCGCTGCTGCTGATCGCAGGGCTTTTCTTGCTCTACAATAACGACGATGCCGGGGGCCAGCCCGCTCTGCTCAGGCATCGGAGACGATGTTCAGCGGTGGGCGGAGCGGCGGGCGTAGACGCGCTCGCCCTGGCCCCCTCACGCCAAGCTGCTGTCTCAAACTGTTTCAATGTGTATATTCTCCTGCGATTGAGCCCACAAGGCGATTGAGAGAACAAGTGCGATTGAGCTCACAAGTGTGGGTGTGGTTTAAACCAGCGTTTAAGGTTGTGAGGCTCAACGTGGTCTCCGCGACTGCTCTCGGCAGTGATACGTAGCGGCTTCGATCCCGAACAGATCTCGTCGCTCGGTCCTCCTGCGTCGCGTGCTGTGCAGCACCAGAGCCACATTGGTGCGATTCATTCGCGCCTGAAGGGAGTGGCTGTGTCGGTAGGTGTAGGCGAGGTTGGTGGGCGACGCCGAGGAGGAGGCAGGCGTCGAGTGTGGCGTTGTCATGCCATGCTGCATGGTGACACTCTCTCCAGTGCCATGCCATGTGCATGCCTGCCACATGCAGGTGACATGCCTCTTGTGCCAATGCAAGTCCATGCACTGCCAAGCCAACATGCCCCCCCCTACAGGGTCCCTGCGACACACACGCAGGGGCGCACACACGCGCGGGTGCTGGAGCAGAGCGGCTCGGCAGACAGCGCACGCCGGCAGTGAGCACCCGTAGGGCGTGCTCGGGCGCGTGCGCGCAAGGGGAATCGCGGTGGCATGCAGGGCGCTGCCGGAGCGCCCCTCGCGCAGGGAAGCAGCGGCAGGGGGGGCGGCAGGGGCGGCCACTCTGAATCCGCGGCTGACGCGGCCGTTGCCGCTGCAGCTGCTGCCTCGCCCGACGATGAATTTGGGGGCGTCAGCGTCGGCGGGCACGACGGCGGCGGCGCCGACTCCGTGTCGCTGTTGCAGTACGAGCGCACGCTGCTGGCGGAGCTGCTCGAGGAGGACGCGCTGTGCGTGCTGGTGAGTGGGACTGACGAGGAGTTTTGTGGGTTATGGCGTGTACCGCATCAGTGCCGCCAGGTGTGGCAGGAGCGTGAACCAGTAGCATGTGAGCTACTGTGAGCTACTGTGGGCGCTGAGGTGTGTGGACGCGAGGATAATAAATGTGGCTCGGCAGCAAGGCCAGCCTCCAACCTCCTCCCGACACTATTTTCTTAAGCTACTGATTCAGCAGCTAGGCGAAACTAGTGGCACTCGTTTTGATTGGAAGACTTTTTCGGACACGGCGTTTGAGCGTGCTCAGGATAGGGTCGGGTGGAGAGCCGTGGTGCACGGTCCGGCTGCCCCTCAGGCGCCGGCCCCTCCACCACGGCGGTCAAGTAGATTGGCAAGCGCCACTTGACCCCCTATCCCCTAGAAGCAGTTAGGACCTATTTTGGAGGCGTCGCACAATAGCTCTCCTTTTTGCTCTGGGACTACACGTTGGCAGGCAGCCGGCTGGTGGCTACCGCCCCTCACAAGTAATTGTTAGGGCCAGAACTGGACTTGGGTCTAGGCGGTGGTACTAGGACTAGAGGTAGTCTTTGCTGGAAAGCCGATGTAACTGTAACTGTAACTTTTTGGGTGATGATGGTGGATTTCACAGTAGTGTGTGAAGCACTTACAGGCAGCATACTCGACCTTGCTCGGCGTGTATCACCCGGGGACTACAAACGGATGGCTGGACCTAGTATAGGAACTCGTACAATCCACTTGTGTTCTCCCTTTCAGTCACAGCTGCAGCTACTTGGCAGTTACAGTTACATCGGCTTTCCAGCAAAGGCTACCTCTAGTCCTAGTACCACCGCCTAGACCCAAGTCCAGTTCTGGCCCTAATAATTACTTGTAAGGGGCGGTAGCCACCAGCCGGCTGCCTGCCAACGTGTAGTCCCAGAGCAAAAAAGGAGAGCTACTTGGCATCCAATCCATTAGCATACAGCTTGAAGTCATGTAGCACCGCCGCATCACCTGTCGGCGCCTGCTTGAGGACGCTGTGCGTGCTGGTGAGGCTCCCTTTCCTAAACCCTAAAACCCTAAACCTTTCCTAAAACCTAAACCAAATTCCCAACGCCTGAGGTCGCGCCTGCACTTGCGCGGATCAGGCGGCGCCTCAGGCGCGCCGAGAGCGCCTGAGGCGATGCCTCAGGCGCCCCCTTAGGCGCCCACCACTGGCCGCCTTTGGTGCCACTCGGACCGGCGTAGGCGCCCACCACCGCCTGAGGCGCACCCCCGACCGCCTCGGGCGTTGTGACCGCCTGCACTTGCGCGCCTCAGACGTTGGGATCGTGGAAGAACCAGCGATGACGAGTACAATCCACTTCTAATCTGGCGGGCTTACCGTAGTACAGCTTTGCCTTGCCGATAAAATAATTCTGAGGACGTGCCTGCAAGGTCGATTCCTAAAAGATGTAGCCGAAAAAGAAAAAAGCGCCAAAAGTGAACTCAAGACGGGAAAAAACAAAAAATAAACCTTTATAAAAGTGGCGGCAAGGCAAAGCGGTACTACGGTACGCTTGTCTCCAGCAGGACTATGCGAGCACCGCGCAGCCTCTCACAACGCAACAGAAGGGCCCCCTTGGGAACAGTCACTGAGTGGCATGGGAGTCACTCGAACTGCAACAGCGAGAGATTACGCATGCACGTGCCTCTCTTGCTTGCAGATGGCACAAATGGATGCACCAGGGTGGGTGCATGGCGGGGGGGGGGGGGGGGGGAGGGGGGCAGGATGTTCCAGTGCCTTGCGGGCGATCCCTTTGACAACTGAATGCCGCATGCCACCAACTGAATGCCGCGTGCCAACGCATGCACGCGTGCCCGCTCGCAGAGCTCTGGGCGAGCGGTACGAACCAAGCAGTCAATCCCCCCAAAACAGCACAACAGTGCAGTCAGCCAGCTCCGCTCCTTAATACGAGCGAAAGCTGGTACACAAATGAGTGAATGCCGCGTGCCAACGCATGCACGCGTGCCCGCCCGCAGAGCTCTGGGCGAGCAGTACGAACCAAGCAGTCAATCCCCCCAAAACAGCACAACAGTGCAGTCAGCCAGCTCCGCTCCTTAATACGAGCGAAAGCTGGTACACAAATGAGTGAATGCCGCGTGCCAACGCATGCACGCGTGCCCGCCCGCAGAGCTCTGGGCGAGCGGTACGAACCAAGCAGTCAATCCCAACAAGTCAGCACAACAGTGCAGTCAGCCAGCTCCGCTCTTCAATCAGAGCGAAAGCTGGTACAAATGAATGCCGGTGCCAACGCATGCACGCGTGCATGCCCGCGCAGCGCTGGGCTTGGGTGATACGACCTAAGCAGTCGATCCAACAAATCAGCACAACGGTGCAGTCAGCCAGCTCCGCTCCTTAATACGAGCGAAAGCTGGTATACAAATGAGTGAATGCCGCGTGCCAACGCATGCACGCGTGCCCGCTCGCAGAGCTCTGGGCGAGCGGTACGAACCAAGCAGTCAATCCCCCCAAAACAGCACAACAGTGCAGTCTGCCAGCTCCGCTCCTTAATACGAGCGAAAGCTGGTACACAAATGAGTGAATGCCGCGTGCCAACGCATGCACGCGTGCCCGCCCGCAGAGCTCTGGGCGAGCAGTACGAACCAAGCAGTCAATCCCCCCAAAACAGCACAACAGTGCAGTCTGCCAGCTCCGCTCCTTAATACGAGCGAAAGCTGGTACACAAATGAGTGAATGCCGCGTGCCAACGCATGCACGCGTGCCCGCCCGCAGAGCTCTGGGCGAGCGGTACGAACCAAGCAGTCAATCCCAACAAGTCAGCACAACAGTGCAGTCAGCCAGCTCCGCTCTTCAATCAGAGCGAAAGCTGGTACAAATGAATGCCGGTGCCAACGCATGCACGCGTGCATGCCCGCGCAGCGCTGGGCTTGGGTGATACGACCTAAGCAGTCGATCCAACAAATCAGCACAACGGTGCAGTCAGCCAGCTCCGCTCCTTAATACGAGCGAAAGCTGGTATACAAATGAGTGAATGCCGCGTGCCAACGCATGCACGCGTGCCCGCTCGCAGAGCTCTGGGCGAGCGGTACGAACCAAGCAGTCAATCCCCCCAAAACAGCACAACAGTGCAGTCTGCCAGCTCCGCTCCTTAATACGAGCGAAAGCTGGTACACAAATGAGTGAATGCCGCGTGCCAACGCATGCACGCGTGCCCGCCCGCAGAGCTCTGGGCGAGCAGTACGAACCAAGCAGTCAATCCCCCCAAAACAGCACAACAGTGCAGTCAGCCAGCTCCGCTCCTTAATACGAGCGAAAGCTGGTACACAAATGAGTGAATGCCGCGTGCCAACGCATGCACGCGTGCCCGCCCGCAGAGCTCTGGGCGAGCGGTACGAACCAAGCAGTCAATCCCAACAAGTCAGCACAACAGTGCAGTCAGCCAGCTCCGCTCTTCAATCAGAGCGAAAGCTGGTACAAATGAATGCCGGTGCCAACGCATGCACGCGTGCATGCCCGCGCAGCGCTGGGCTTGGGTGATACGACCTAAGCAGTCGATCCAACAAATCAGCACAACGGTGCAGTCAGCCAGCTCCGCTCCTTAATACGAGCGAAAGCTGGTATACAAATGAGTGAATGCCGCGTGCCAACGCATGCACGCGTGCCCGCTCGCAGAGCTCTGGGCGAGCGGTACGAACCAAGCAGTCAATCCCCCCAAAACAGCACAACAGTGCAGTCTGCCAGCTCCGCTCCTTAATACGAGCGAAAGCTGGTACACAAATGAGTGAATGCCGCGTGCCAACGCATGCACGCGTGCCCGCCCGCAGAGCTCTGGGCGAGCGATACGACCCAAGCAGTCAATCCCAACAAATCAGCACAACAGTGCAGTCAGCACGCTCTGCTCCTCAAGCTGGTAGTAACTCACCGGCACTCCTACAAAAATGAATGAATGCCGCGAGCCAACGCATGCATGCGTGCACACCCGCAGAGCTCTGGGCTTGAGCGATACGATCCAAGCAGTCGATCCGACAAATCAGCACAACGGTGCAGTCAGCCAGCTCTGCTCCTTAATCAGATCGAAAGCTGGTGGTAACTCACCAGCACTCCTGATGATGACGATGATGATGGATGTTTCAATTTTGTGTGACGCACCTACCGGCAGCAGATGAATGAATGCCGCGCGCCAACGCATGCACGCGTGCACGCCTGCAGAGCTCTGGGCGAGCGATGCGACCTAAGCAGTCAATCCAACAAATCAGCACAGCAGTGCAGTCAGCCAGCTCCGCTCCTTAATCAGCACAACAATCAGCACAACAATCAGCACAACATTTCAGTCAGCCGGCTCCGCTCCTTAATACGAGCGAAGGCTGGTACACACATGAATGAATGCCGCGTGCCAACGCATGCACGCGTGCCCTCAGAGCTCTGGGCGAGCGATACGATCCACGTAGTCAATCCAACAAATCAGGACAACAGAGCACAGTGCAGTCACCCAGCTCCGCTCCTTCAGAGCGAATCAGAGCGAAAGCTGGTAGTAACTCACCAGAGATCCTACACAAATGAATGAATGCCGCGCGCCAACGCATGCACGCGTGCACACCCACAGAGCTCTGGTCTTGGATGGCAGAAGCTGGTGGCGGTGCTGGTGCGGCTGCACGCACACAGGTGTGTGTGTGTGTGTGTGTGGATGTGTGTGTGTGTGTGTGTGTGTTTGCGTGTGCGTGTGTTTGCGTGTGTGTGTGTGTGCAGAGCTCTGGTCTTGGATGGCAGAAGCTGGTGACGGTGCTGGTGTGGCTGCACGCACACAGGTGTGTGTGTGTGTGCGAGAGTGTGGGGGCGTGTGTGAGTGTGTGAGAGTGGGTGTGCGCACAATGTGTGTGTGTGTGTGTGCTTATGTATGTATTTTTTGTGTGTGTGCGTGGTCAATTGTACAGTCCGCCGGGTGCCGTTGTTGGTGCATTCGACCTGCGTGGGTGGTGTGTGTGCGTGTGTGTATGGATGGGGGGGGGTCGCGTAATCGTGAGTGGTACGCGGGTGTAGGCGTGTGTCGGGTAACCCTCACACACGCACACACACACACACACACACACACACACACACATGCAGCGAGGCCGGCGTCGTGCTTATCCTGGGGGCGGACCCATCATGGCATGGCAGAAGGACATCATATGCCGGGAGGTCATGCCCCCCCTACACCTGCGCCCACCCTCCCACCCTCCCCCTTCCACGCACCCTCTTCTTGGGTGCTGGTCACAGCTGGCCCGTCAGACCCGGCCTGTTTGACCTGCACTCATCGTGCGGATGCACCCTCCCATCTTCCATCTTCCCTCCACCTTCCAGGCACCTTCCACCCAACTCCCACGCACCCCACACACATGCACGTGTGTCGGCACCCCCCTCTATGCTGTGTTGCACACACACTCCACCCATGCAGCGAGGCCGGCGTCGTGCTCATCCTGGGGGCGCAACCATGGCAGAAGGACATCGTTTGTCGGGAGGTTGTTCGCCACGACGCTGCGGTGGCCCACCCTGTCGAGGCAAGTTTTTGTTGCGGTTGGGATGGTGTGTGTGCGTGCGTGCGTATGTGTGTGTTTGTGTGTGTGTGTGCGCGCGTGGCAGAAGGACATCATCTGCCGGGAGGTGGTGCGCCACGACGCTGCGGTGGCCCACCCCGTGGAGGCAATTTTTTGGGGGGGTGTAGTGTTTGTGTGTGTGTTTGTGTGTGCATGTGTGTGTGTGTATGGGGGGGGGGCGTGTGTGTGTGTGCATGTCAGAAGGACATCATCTGCTGGGAGGTGGTGCACCACGATTCTGTGGTGGCCCACCCCGTCGAGGTTTGTACCGGTGTGATGCATGTCTAGGGTTAGGTGCGGCACACGCGACAGCACAATCCATGATGATGGGGGCACGCAGGCACAGGTATCATACGTTAACGCATGCGAAAGTGTCTGACAGATCGACCACAAGTATGTTATTACGCCCGCCAGTACCGTCCGCGCGGTTTGCCTTTGCGAATGACTATGGTTTTGACCCCCCCCACGAAGCTGAGAAACTAAGACGAATCGTCAAAAATCACGATTTGTGGCATCAAAACGACTAAACCCCCGCAAAGGCAAGCAAAATGGACGGGAAACGGTCAACGTCAGGCTGACTTTGACAAGGCATACACGTGGGCGTTGAGTGAACAAGCGCGCCTACAAACTTCCCACCCGCAGATCAATTCGGTGGTGCATGGCATGGCCGGTGGAGGCATGCACCACGCCCGCACACACACACACAACACACACACATACACACACACATGCGCGCGCACTCAGATACACACACACACACTTGCACACACACACGCACACTTGCACACACACGTGCACACAAACACACACACACACACACGCACACACACACACACACACACACACACAGATCAACGCAGACTTGCCTGCCGTGGAGCGCATCGAGCTCTACAAGACGCCCCACACATATGCACACACACACACACACATACACACACGCACACACACACACGCACACATACACACACATGCACACACAACACACACACACACACACACACACAGATCAACGCAGACGTGCCTGCCGTGGAGCGCATCGAGCTCTACAAGACGCCCGCGTGCTGCTTTGTGACGACGCGAATCCTGGTCGTCGACCTGCTGTGCGCGCGTGTGCAGCCGACCAGGATCGCGGGTGTGTGTGCGTGTGTGTGTGTATGCGTGTGTGTGTGTGTGTGTGTGTATATGTGCGCGCGCACAACCTCCCACAACCGCCCACAACCTCCAGCAACCTCCAACAACGAATCACAACAACTTACAACAATTGCCAGCAACCGATCATAACAACCTCCAACAACCAACCACAGCAATATCCAGCATCCACCAGCAACCTTCATCAACCTCCACCAACCGGCCACAAAACCACCCCAATGCCCGCAGGCCTCATCGTGCTCAACACGCTCAACAACTCCCAACAACCGCCAACAACCAATCACAACAACCTCCAACATCCTCCAGCAACCAATCACAACAACCGCCAACAACCTTCAGCAACCAATCACAACAACATCCAACAACCTCCAACCACCTCAATCAACCGCCAGCAACCCACCACAGCACCCCCACAGCCACAGGCTTCATCGTCCTACATGCGCACAACAACCGCCAGCAACCAATCACAGCAACCTCCAACAACCAATCACACCAACCGCCAGCAACCTCCAGCAACCTCCAAAAACCAATCACAAACACCAGCAACCGCCAGCAACCCACTACAATACCACCCCCATGCCCGCAGGCCTCATCGTGCTCAACATGCTCAACAACTCCTAATAACTTCCAGCAACTGCCAGCAACCACCAGCAACCACTAGCAACCGCCAGCAGCCGGCCACTATACCACCCCGATGCCCGCAGGCCTCATCGTGCTCAACACGCTCAATTACTACCAACAACCTCCAACAACCAACCACAACAGCCTCCAGCAACCGCCAACAACCGACCACGAAACCACCCCAAAGCCCGCAGGCCTCATTGTGCTCAACACGCTCAACAACTCCCAATAACCTTCAGCAACCAATCACAACAACCTCCAGCAACCAACCACAACAACTGCCAGCAACCGCCAGCAAACGACCACAACACCACCCCAATGCCCGCAGGCCTCATCGTGCTAAACGCGCTCAAGAACCTCCAACAACCGCCAGCAAGTTCCAGCAACCAACAACAACCTCCAACAACCAATCACAACAACCTCCAGCAACCACCAGCAACCGGCCACAATACCACCCCAATGCCCGCAGGCCTCATCCTGCTCAACACGCTCAACAACTCCTAACAACCGCCAGCAACCTCCAACAACCAGCCACAACAACCTCCAGCAACCGCCAGCCGCCGCCAGCAACCGCCAGCAACCGCCAGCAACCGCCAGCAAGCAATCACAGCAACCTCCAACAATCGCCAGCAACCTCCAGCAACCTCCAAAAACCAATCACAACCGCCAGCAACCGCCAGCAGCCGACCACAGTGCCACCCTAATGCCCGCAGGCCTCATTGTGCTCAACGCGCACCGCGTGCATGACGCGAGCGGCGAGGCGTTCGCGGTGCGCCTGTTCAGGCGCGGTCGCGACGCAGGTGTGTTTTGTTATATCGTTCAAAGGGGTTGTGGATTTGGGGTTCATGTTAAGGTTGTTTTGGTTCATGTTGAGGGGTTTGGGGTTGAAGTTTAAGGTCCAAGGTGAGCCTGTTTAGGCGCGGCCGCGACGCATTTTTTAGGGTGTTCAGGGGGTTTGCGGTTGAAGCTGTTGATTCTTAGGTGCGCCTGTTCAGGCGCGGCCGCGACGCAGGTGCGGGCGTTTTTTTGCAAGGGTGTAAGGGGGTTTGGGGTTGAAGTTGTAGGTTGTTAGGCGCGCCTGCGTTTGCGCGGCTGCGACGCAGGTGCCTTTTTGGTACGATCCAAGGGGCGTAGGGGTTGGGGGTTCGTTTTTTTGTTTTTTGGTTAATGTTTCGGGGTTGGGGGTTGAGGTTTTAGGTCCAAGGTGCGCCTGTTTAGGCGCGGCCGCGACGCAGGTGCGTGCGTGTGTTTGTTAAATGAGGTGTGGATTGTGGGAGGGGGAGGCTCTATGGGCTTCTTCTTCTGTTCCATGTGCACGCGCCCCCACCAACCACCACAAACAGCCACCAAACAACCACCCAACAGCCAGCAAACAACCGCTTAACAGCCACCAAGCAACCACCCAGCAACCACCCAACAACCACCCAACAACCACCCAACAACCAGCCAACAGCCAGCCAACAACCACCCATCAACCACCCAACCACCACCCAACCACCACCCAACAACCACCCAACAACCACCCAGCAACCATTAAACAACCACCCAACAACCACCCCACAACCACCCAACAACCACCCCAAAATCACCCAGCCATCACCAATGCACGTAAGGCGCCACCACCAAAAGCCTCCTAACAAACACCCAACCACCACCCAACCACCACCAACCACCACCAAACAGACAACACCAGCAACCACCAAACAACCACCAACGCATGCGCAGGTGCCGCCAACAGCAGCCAAACAACCACCAAACAACCACCAAACAACCACCAAACAACCAACAACCACCACCAAACAGACACCGTCAGAAAAACACAAAAAAACACCAACGCATGCGCAAGTGCCGCCGCCACCGCCACCACCGCCAACAACCACCTAACCAACACCCAACAACCACCCAACAACCACCAACAGCCACCAAACAGACACCATCAGCAACCACCAAACAACCAACCACCACCAACTCATGCGCAGGTGCCATCGATGGTGATATCGCTGCCAACAGTAATAGCAACAGTAACAGTTACACGGGGTTTCCAGCTAAGCAGGCTACTCTTCTACTAGAGACGGATTAACGGAGGCGCGTTCTCGTCGCCGAGCCCTGGACCCAGCAATGCGGCGCTGCTGGTGACTAGGATCTCCGTGCCGCTGACGAGCGGGATAAAATACGACTGGCCTGGCTCCTGCTAGACTGTCCCTCGGTGGAAACTACAGGAGCGGCTTGCCCGGCGCTGCCATGGCTTGGCGAGTAGCCGCGGCGCTGCCGCGACCCGTGCTGGGAGACGGCCCTTATCCTCCCCCCATGCAGGACGCCATGCGGCACCGATCTCGACGAGTTGATCAACGAGCGGAGGAGCTGGCGCCCGTCAATGCATGCTGGACATCGGTCAAGATGGCTGCTCGTGGGGGCGAGCTACCATCAGGGCTTCAGCGGTGGTGACCGCCGAGGCAACAACAGAGTTTATCCGCTTCACCATCGCAGCGTTTGTCACCGCGCTCACCCTCGGGGGCACTCTGCCGGTGACTGGCGTCGGCATTGGTCTTCAGGCAGCCTGCCATGACGACTCTGTTTGCCCAGGCCCCCCTGGAGGGTGGGACCTGGCCATGCATGACGCATGGGGCGCAGGCAGAGCCCCATGCATGGAGTTGGACAACCATGCACCATGCCAGGCGGGGACTTTTCTGCTTCAGCGCCGCCAGTCGGCACAGCCGGCGTGGTTGGCCTCAAAGGCCAGGAGGAGGACGGTCCTTTCCTATACGCTCCTTGCCAGACATGTCCCTCAGGGACTTGTTTGGGTCTAACTAGCCGGCGGGAGCGGTAGTCTAGACGGCAGGTAACTGGCTGGTGGCTATCGTCCTCCACAGGGCGGTGGCACTAGGACTAGTGTTGTCTTAGCTGGAATGCCATGTAACTGTAACTGTAAAGAGACACCCGCCGATACTCCAGCACACTTAAGTACTAGAGTACTGCCAACCACCACCAAACAACCAACCACCACCAACGCATGCGCAGGTGCCGCCACCACCAGCACCGGCCCAGGGCGCGGCAACTCTACCGGCTTTGTTCGCGCGATCTGTGACGTGCCGACTGCGCTGATGTCTGGGTGGGTGCGTGTGCACATGCTTCTTTGTTGCTTCTTTGTTGCTTCTTTGTTGCCTTTGTGTGTGTTCAGGCGTCCTGACGGACCTCAGTGTATTGGCTTTGTTCGCGCGATCTGTGACGTGCCGACTGCGCTGATGTCTGGGTGGGTGCTGCTGTTGCGGGCTGAATTCCTCTCTCTTTCCTTCTCTCTCTCTCTCTCTCTCTCTCTCTCTCTCTCTCTCCCTGTCTCTCTCTCTTTCTCTCTCTCTATCTCCCTGTCTCTCTCTCATACACCCACCATCACACTCGTTGCGTGCTGTGCCGGCAGCGCTGATCCCTGGGTGGGTGCGCGCGCGCCCCTCTTTGGTTTCTTTGTGTTGAAGTGTTAGTTGGCTTGGCATGTGCGCAACGTGCGACCCTACCAAAATCCCAACGTCGGATCCGCGCCATGGAATGCGGTCATAACGTCTGAGACGATCCGAGGTGCGCCTCAGGCGGTGTTGGGCGCCTGAGCCGGTCGGTGTGGCGCCTGAGGTGGTTTGGATAACGCCTAAGGCGACGCCTGAGGCGATTGTGGGTGCGCCTCAGGCGGCGCCTCAGGCGGTCGGAGCGCCTGAGGGCCGCCTGATCCGCGCCATGGAATGGTTCGCCTCAGGCGCCGCCTCAGGCGTTGTGAATGTGGTAGGGCGACGTGCCAACTGCGTGTGATGCTGTGTGGGTGGGTGCGCGTGCGCATGCTTCTTGGCTGCTTTTGTTTTTGTTCAGGCGTCCTGAAGGGCCTCAGTGGATTGGCATCGTGTGCGACGATGTGCGGCGTGCCGACTGTGCTGGTGTCTGGGTGGGGTGCAGCTGTTGTGGCCATGCCCGCCTGCCTGCCCGCCTGCCCGCCCACCTGCCCGCCCACCTGCCCGCCCACCTGCCCGCCCACCTGCCTGTCTGCCTGTCTGCCTGTCTGCCTGTCTGCCTGTCTGCCTGTCTGCCTGTCTGCCTGCCGCCCGCCCGCCGCCCGCCGCCGCCCGCCCGCCCGCCGCCCTGTCGGCCCGCCCTATCTGTCAGTCGGCTCTGTCCTTCTGTCCCTCTGTCCCTCTGTCCTTCTTCTATCCTCCTTCTGTCCTTCTTTTGTCCTCCTTCTGACCTGCTATCCTGCTGTGCTCCTGTCCTCCTGTCCTTCTGTTCTTCTCTGCTTGTCGGTCTGTCGGTCGGCTCAGTT
>VFSX01000186.1:180000-210000 GCA_016618255.1 Chlamydomonas sp. UWO 241 | reverse complement strand
GCAACCGAAACTGCAATAGTTAGTGGTAGTGGCCGACAGTACTGGAGTAACTGAAATTGATAGTGGCCGAGGGTACTGGAGTACCTGAAACTGATGCTGGCCGAAAGTACTGGAGTGACTGAAACTGATAGTGAGTAACTGAAACAGATGGTAACTGATCGTGGCCGCATGTACTGCAGTAACTGAAGCAAGTACTGGAGTAACTGAAACTGCAACCGCCATCGTGCTGTGTGTGGGACGACGTGAAAAAGCGCCTGCCCGAAGTGGTGGGATTGGGGGCCTGCTCCCTCAGAGCAACTGAAACTGCAATAGCAAGTGGTAGTGGGCGACAGTGCTGGAGTCACTGAAACTGATGCTGGCCGGGGGTACTGGAGTAACTGAAACTGATGCTAGCCGAAAGTACTGGAGTGACTGAAACTGATGGTGGGTAACTGAAACAGATGGTAACTGATGTGGCCGCATGTACTGGAGTAACTGAAGCAAGCACTGGAAGTAACTGCAACCGCCATTGTGCTGTGTGCAGGACGACCTTGGCGCGCACCCGCCCGAGTTGGTGGAGTGGGAGCAGGAGCTGACGCCGGCGATGCGGCACATACAGGTGTGTGTGTGTGTGTGTGTGTGTGTGTGTGTTTGCCGACCTTCTTTACCCTCCTGCCCACGACATGCATGCTACATGCATGCTACATGCTACATGCATGCACTCCAAACTGCTCCCTTCATTTCTGATCGGTAGGCCGCCATCACCGAGATCCTGGACGCCCTCATCAAGGACCTCCGGCGCACGAACAAGATCGACTGCGCAGACCTGAAGCTGGAGCACGGCCTGCACTACTCGTTCGACCATCTGGTGTGCACAAGTGGGGGTTAGCCTGAACCGTTGAAAGGGTCTTTAGGTGGGGTCGGACTCCCACCCCATCTATAGACCGCTCCAACAGTCAAGCCCGAACCCCATCGGAGGCAGCATTTTTGTTTTTGGCGTTTGGAGCGGGATTCGGGGGCCACGGAGCCGAATATCCAGTCAAATGGCTCCAGAAAATGAAATAAAAACATGAAATAATAAAAAAACACGAAAACAAATCACTTGGTCGTAGGCTTGAGGCTGGACGGCTTGAAGCGGGGGTTGCACCACTCATTTGATCAGCTGTGTTTGCTACTGTTACTGTTACCCATCGGAGGCAGCGTTGTTGTTTTTGGCATTTGGAGCCGGATTTTGGCGCCATGGAGCCTGCTCCAGAAAATAAATTGGAACCTGAAAACAAGGTCACTTGTTCGGAGGCTTTAGGCTGGCTTGAAGCGGGTTGCACCACTCATTTGATCAGTGCTGTGTTTGTATGGGTGGCCGTTGGCCCCTCCGTCCGTAACATAGCCGAGATTGAAACGCAGTTTATTCAACAGGAAATCCCAGTCGAATAGGGGCTGTTGACTCAACAGAACAGCAACCCACCTGTTCAGGTTGAATCAACTGCGGTTGTTTCAACAGCGTTTTAACTCCCTGGTGCCAGTTGAGCGACGTGTCACACCTCAACACCCCTACTAGGTCTGTATGAGATCTGAGGGTGGATTCGGACACCTCTTGTCAAGGCAAATCCAACGCGCCCACTCCCAGGTCGAACGGACGTCAAACCGAATAGTTACATGAAATTTTGAATCTTGTTTAGTTATTGCGTGGAGGGTCGAAGAGGGGAAGCTGGAGCACGGGCTGCAATACTCGTTTGACCATGTATAGGGTGCGCGCCACACACGCCACACACACTTTTGTGTGCGACACACTCACACACACACACATACGCCACACACACACACACACACAGGTGCGTCGCCAGCTCGACCCCATCTGGCACACTGTGAGCCAGAGGACACACACACACACACACACACACACACACACACACACACACACACACACACGCACACACGCACACACGCACACACACACACACACACACACACACACACACACACACACACACACACACACACACACACACAAGGGTTGCACCATTTGACATTCGATGAGCATCGAATGTCGAATGATCGAATGCGTATGTCGAATGTCGTATATACGCATACAAACACCATTCGACGACGAGTTCACACTTTTCCACACTTTTGTGATAACCTTTCTTTCGAACGATTCCAAAAACCAGAAGCATCAGCGTGACACCAGGAATCCAGAACTTTTTCAGAAGTGAAATCCATAAACGTTTACGATGAGGAAATTGAGGCCAATGTTGGGAAAACAAACGTGGAATGTCGAATATTGAATGACCTCTTGAAAAAACATCGAATGTCGTATGTCGAATGTTGTATGGATCGAAATTCGAATGGTGCAACCCTGACATGATGCCAGAGGGGGCTGGCGTGTCAGTCGTGACCCGAGCCGGCGGCTCTGTGTTGTCGTCGTCGGTTGAGCGTATCGTAATGCTGATGTATGTCGACGATTTATGTTTGTTCTCGCATGACCCAGCTCAGTTGGCGCTTATGCTGAAAATCCTTGACAAAGTGTCCTCTGGCTTTGGCATGCAAATCAACGCCGCCAAGACAGAAGTGATGATTTTGCCAGCAGATTTTGATGCGGATCTGCCCACGTTTGCACTGAATGGTGGTGAAGTGAAGACCGTCTCTGCATTTAAGTATCTAGGGAGTTGGATAACCCAGAGTGGTGGTGTGGAAAAGGAGATCGGTGTGCGTGTCGGTCGCGCGCTGGGCGTCTTTGCGTCTTTTGATCAGATTTGGGCCAGCAAGAAAATGCAAGTGCAGTCTGAGATGCGGGTTTACAACACTTTCGTGCTGCCCCACTTTCTGTACGGCTGCGAAACATGGGCCCCTACTAAAACACAACTGACTCGATTGGAGGTTGCCCACTCTAACTGCCTTCGTTGCATTCTGGGTGTGCGCCTGGTCGACCGGCACAGATTAACTTATATTCGGCAGGCGTGCGACACTGAGCCAATTGAGAGCCTTGTGGCAAAGCGATCAATGCAGTGGCTAGGCCATGTGATGCGCATGCCGGCTTCTCGTCTTCCTCGTGCGACTTTTGACTGCACAATGAATGTGGCTCGGCAGCAAGGCCGGCCTCCAGCCTCCTCCCGACACTATTTTCTTAAGCTACTGATTTATGCTCGGGGTCGCTCGTCTGCCGGTGACTGGCGTTGGAAGGTCTTCAGGCCTCCTCCATGACAACTCTGTCGTCCATGCACCCCTGGAGGGTGGGACCTGGCCATGCATGAGGCATGGGGCGCCGGCTGAGCCCCATGCAAATGAGAGCTGGACAGCCATGCACTGCCAGGCGGGGACCGTTCCAGTCAGCGCCAGTCGGCTGTGCCGGCTTGACTGGCCACAAGGCCACTACTGTGACCCTGAGGGAGGTCCTCTCCTATATGCTCCTTGCCAGACATGTCTCTCAGAGACCGCTGTTTGGGGAGTCTAGCCGGCGGGAGCGGTAGTCTATCGGCCGGGAGCCGGCGGTACTCTAGTACTCAAGTGTGCTGGAGTATCGGCGGGTGTCTCTAGTAGAAGAGTAGCCTGCTTAGCTGGAAACCCCGTGTTACTGTTACTGTTACTGTTACTGTTACTGTTACTGTTACTGATTCAGCAGCTAGGCGAAACTAGTGGCACTCGTTCTGATTGGAAGACTTTTTCGGACACGGCGTTTGAGCGTGCTCAGGATAGGGTCGGGTGGAGAGCCGTGGTGTACGGTCCAGCTGCCCCTCAGGCGCCGGCCCCTCCACCACGGCGGTCAAGTAGATTGGCAAGCGCCACTTGACCCCTTATCCCCTAGAAGCAGTTAGGACCTATTTTGAAAGCGTCGCACAATAGCTCTCCTTTTTGCTCTGGGACTACACGTTGGCAGGCAGCCGGCTGGTGGCTACAGCCCCTCACAAGTAATTGTTAGGGCCAGAACTGGACTTGGGTCTAGGCGGTGGTACTAGGACTAGAGGTAGTCTTTGCTGGAAAGCCGATGTAACTGTAACTGCAACTGCAACCCTGACACACACACACACACACACACAGGTGCGGCGCCAGCTGGACCCCATCTGGCACACAGTCAGCCAAAAGACACGCTCAGTCGTGCGAGACCTCCGCACGATGCGGCACGTCGCCGCTGCGCTGCTGGCGCACGACTCGGTGACTTTCCTCTCTTTCCTGGAGGTGCGCTGTGTCTCTCTCTCCATCCCTGTCTCTTTCTGTCTCGCTGTCTTTCTCTGTGTCTGTCTCTGTGTCTGTCTCTGACGAGCGGGGTAAAATACGACTGGCCCGGCTCCTGCTAGACTGCCCCTCGGTGGAACACTTCAGGAGCGGCTTGCCCGGCGCCGCCATGGCTTGGCGAGTAGCCGCGGCGCTGCCGCGGCCCGTGCTGGGAGACGGCCCTTATCCTCCCCCCATGCAGGACGCCATGCGGCACCGATCTCGACGAGTTGATCGACGAGCGGAGGAGCTGGCGCCCGTCAATGCATGCTGGACATTGGTCAAGATGGCTGCCCGTGGAGGCGGGCTACCATCACGGCTTCAGCGGTGGCGACCGCCGAGGCAACACAGAGTAAAATCCGCTTCACCAATCGCAGCGTTCGTCACCGCGCTCATCCTCGGGGTCGCTCGTCTGCCGGTGACTGGCGTTGGAAAGTCTTCAGGCAGCCTCCATGACAACTCTGTTGTCCATGCACCCCTGAAGGGTGGGACCTGGCCATGCATGAGGCATGGGGCGCCGGCTGAGCCCCATGCAACTGAGAGCTGGACAGCCATGCACTGCCAGGCGGGGACCGTTCCAGTCGCTTTTTTTTAGCGCCAGTCGGCTGTGCCGGCTTGACTGGCCACAAGGCCACTACTGTGACCCTGAGGAAGGTCCTCTCCTATATGCTCCTTGCCAGACATGTCTCTCAGAGACCGCTGTTTGGGGTAGTCTAGCCGGCGGGAGCGGTAGTCTATCGGCCGGGAGCCGGCGGTCCTCTAGTACTTAAGTGTGCTGGAGTATCGGCGGGTGTCTCTAGTAGAAGAGTAGCCTGCTTAGCTGGAAACCCTGTGTTACCGTTACTGTTACTGTCTCTGTGTCTGTCGCTGTGTCTCTCCGTCCCTCCTCTCTCTCTCTCTCTCTGTCTCCCCCCCTCCCCCCCAAGAGCGACGGCCGCGGCTGCGTGTGACTGTTCCACGACGCAGCACACACACGCACGCATTCACACATTCCATGCAATATTGTGAAATAGATAACGGCGATATCGCTCCAGAGGTCTATGTAAGGGCGCCTGTCAATAGCGGCTGACCACTCGTCGCTGTGAGGGCACATACACACGTACAGACGCGCACACACACACACACACACACACACATACAAACAAACACAAACACCCCCCCCCCACACACACGAATAGCCTGCGTCAGAGCGAGGGACGAGGCTGCGTGTGGTTGTTCCACGACGCGGCGCACACCCTCTTTGACATGGCTCGCACACACACACACACACTCCCCCCCCACATAAAGAGCCTGCGTCAGAGCGAGGGCCGCGGCTGCGTGTGGCTGTTCCACGACGCCGCTCATACCCTCTTCGACATGGCGCGCCGGCGCGTTTACGTGTACCGCGCGCCGCAACAGGGTGGTGCAACATGCGGTACGTTTACGGTTGAGGGTTCATGTTTTAGGGTAAACCATGGTTTGGGTTAAGGGTGGGGGTGGGACAGGTAGGGGACCTGGGGTTGCATGTACCTGTACCATACGCCACAACAGGGCGGTGCAGCAGCCAGCACGCGCTGTACAGGTAGGGGACCTATGGTCACGTGTACGTGCACCGCACGCCACAACAGGGCGGTACAGGCGGTACGTGCGACACCAGACCCCACACCTGTCCCCGCAGCCGTGCACGCGCATGCGCATGCGCACGCGCACGCGCACGCGCACGCGCACGCGCACGCACACGTGCACGCGCACGCGCACGCACAACGCACGCGCACCCGCACGTGCACGCGCACGCGCACGCGCACGCACAACGCACGCGCACGCGCACGCGCACACGCCCCTTCAACCCCCCACACTCCACACACCCCAGCACACCTCCATCACTCTTCACAGGCGGTACGAGCGGTACAGGCGGCACGGGCGTTGCGGCAGCGCCGTCATCATCCGCACCCGCAGACGCAGCGCAGGGGTTCCCTGACTGCAACACCCACAACCGCCGCAGGCGGTACATGCAGGCGCTTCACGGGGTGTTGTGTCAGACACCCGACGGACTGTTGTAGAAATCGAACCACCGCGCCTCACGAGGCCCCTCCCTGACTGCAACACCCACCACTGTTGCAGGCGGTACAAGCGGTCCAGGCGGCGCAGCTGCTTCGGGTGCCGCCGCCGCCGCACCGTCGTCCGCACGCGCAGACGCAGCGCAGGGGTTCCCTGAATACAGCATCCACCACCGCCGCAGGCGTTGCAAGCGGTACACGTGCTTCGGGCGCCGCCGCCGCGCCGTCGTCCACTCCCGCAGACGCAGCGCAGGGGCCCAAGAAGGCATCACGCACCTCCCCCCCCCCCCCACGCTCCACACACTCCAGCCCACCCCCATCACTCCTCACAGGCGGTACGGGCCGTACAGGCGGCACAGGCGTTGCGGCAGCGCCGTCATCATCCACACCCGCTGACTCAGTGCAGGGGTTCCCTGAATGCCACACCCACCACCGCCGCAGGCGGTGCATGCAGACGCTCCAAGGGTGTTGCAGCGGACACTCGACAGACTGTGCAATTGACCATCGCGCCTCGCGCGGCCCCTCCCTGACTGCCACAACCACCGCCGCCTCTCCGCCGGCCGCACCAGCCGACGCAACGCAGGGGTCCCTGAATGCAGCATCCACCACCGCCGCAGGCGGTACAAGCGGTACAATCGGCGCGGGTGCTTCAGGTGCCACCGCCGCTCCGTCATCCGCACCCGCAGGCGCAGCGCAGGAGCCCCAGAAGGGCGTGCGCAAGCGCAAGGCTGCGCTCCACACCGCAGCCCACCCCCATCACTCCTCACAGGCGGTACGAGCGGTACAGGCAGCACGTGTGTCGCGGCAGCGCCGTCGTCGTCCGCACCCGCTGACGCAGCGCAGGGGTTCCCTGAATGCAACATCATCCACCGCCGCAGGCGGTACAAGCGGTACAGGTGCTGCGGGCGCCGCCGCCGCTCCGCCATCCGCACCCGCAGACGCAGCGCAGGGGCCCCAGAAGGGCGTGCGCAAGCGCAAGGCTGCGCCGTCGTCCGCCACCGCCGCCGCCGCTACTGCCACCAGCGGCGCCGGCGCCGGCGCCGGCAGTGCCGGCGGTGTTGCGCCAGCTTTGGAGGTGGTGTTGGAGGAGGTGCCCAAGTGGGACGCCCTGCGTGCGGTGCTGGAAGAGGTCAGTGTTTCAATAAGGCGCCCCGATTTAGGGATCTTTATTCGGGCCTTTTATACAATTTCTGGCGAGGCAAAGCGTCTCAATGGTGATGACGGATTGAACAGTCGTGTGTGACGCACCTTTTTCTACTGTTAGTGGTCCCTGGGAAGGATTTTAGTGATTAGTTTTTTGCCGGCTCCAGCAACTTTGACCGCTCATACCAGGCACAAAACACAGCGGGTACTTATGCAATGCATGCCGTTGTGCTGCTCTCGGCAAGAGCTTTCCAACAAATTGCTCCACGCCCTCACCCACTGAGTGTGGGGTGGTTTTCTGGGAAATGAGAAAACCGGCTCGGAGCGGTAAACGGCTCGCAGGGGAATCACTGCAGAAGAAGTACTTTATTACACACCATCAGGGATCCCGCCAGACAGAGCCAGTGACCCCTGGGAAGGATTGTAGTAGTAAGTTTTCCCCCGGCTTGAGCAACTTTGACTGCCCAGACCAGGCGCAATTCACAGCGGGTGTTCGCGCAACGCATGGAGTTGTGCTGATGTCGGCAAGAGCTTTCCAACGCATCGCTCCACGCCCTCTCCCGCCACATGTGGGGTGGTTTCCTTGGGAATGGGCAATCCGGCCCCGGGCGGTATACTGCTAGCGGGGGGGATCACTGAACAGAGCTCTTCACCCGCCAGACAGAGCTCGTCAAGAGCTTTTAAGTGACCTTTGTATGAGGGAAAACGGTTGGCGAACGGTCAACGAGCGGTAAACTGTTAACGCGGTCGAAGCAACACTCACCTACGGACAAAACAATTAAAAGTCCTGACAGGTCTCAGACAGGTCCTGAAAATAAAAAGCACTGTTGCAGGTGCAGGCGCGGCGGGCGGCGTGGGCGGCCGGGCGGCAGGACGCTAGCAGCAGCGGGGCAGGTGCAGGCGGGGCCGTCCCGCGCGGCGGCGGCGGCGGCGGCGGCATCGGCGGGGCTGGTCCAATCAGCAGCGGCGGCGGCGGCGGCGGCGGCAGCGGCGGCGGCGGTGGCAACAGCGCCGGCGGCGGCGGCGGCGGCAGCGGCGGAGAGGACACCAGTAACGGCGGCAGCGGCGTGCGCACGCAGCGTGTATACGACGCCGCGTCTCTCGCGGCCGCTGCTCGCGCCCCGGTGCTGGTCGTCGCGCGCGAGGCGCACATGTGCGGGCAGCTTGAGAATGTCGTTCAGCTGGGGGGGCGCGCTGTGATGCAGGTGTAAGAGAGGGTGTGTGTGTGTTTGGTGGTGGGGGGGCGTGTGTGTGTGTGTGTGTGTGTGTGTGCGCGAGCAGCACATGTGCGGGCAGCTTGAGAATGTCGTTCGGCTGGGGGGGGGGGCGCGCTGTGATGCAGGTGTGAGAGAGGGTGTATGTGTGTGTGTGTGTGTGTGTGCGTGTGTGTGTGCGCGTGCGCGCGCACTCTACCAGGTTGCCAAGGCGCTGAGCCCGCTGTGGCAGCGGCAGATGCACCCTCCACCCCCCATCCCCACCCCTTCCCCGTTGCATCAGGCCATGTACGAGGCATTTGTGCTCGCGGGCGCGCGCTCTGGCGGCGGCGGCGGTGGCAGCGGCGGCAGCGGCCGCGGCGCTAACGCGGGAGGAGCGGGCCCTTCTTCTATGGCTGGTGATGGGCGTGGCGGGCGCGGCGGCGGGCGGGGGCGCGGGCGGGGGAGGCGTGGCGGTGAGTTTGAGGGGGGGGGCGTGTGTGTGTGTGTATGTGTCACACCCTGCTATGTGTGTGTGTTTTGTGCGTGTGCCCCCCCCCCCCACACACGCACACGCCCTCTTCCCCACACTCACACACACACACACACACAAACACACATGCACAAACACAACACCCATGCAGGCGGAGCGTCCGCCGCATGGGCGGCTGTGCCCGCCGCGCTCGGCCAGGGTCCTGGGCTCGCACCAGGGGAGGTCGCAGCACTCAAGGCAGAGGCACAACGGCTCGTAGGCGGGCGCGCCAAGTCGCGCGCGACGGCCGCAGCAGGGGCGGGCGCCGGGGGCGGGGCAGAGGCGGAGGGGGGAGGGCGCGGGCGGGGGCGGGGCAGGCGCGGTCGCGGGCGCGGTGGCGGCTGCGGCGGCGGCGCGTCGTCGCCCCCGCCGCTGCAACCGGAGCCGCGCGGGGTGAAGCGCGGCAGGAAACACCGCGACGACTCGCCGCCGCCGCCGCTGCACGCTGCTGACGTCAAGGAGATCTCGGACGGCAAGGACCGCGGCGGCGGCGGCGGCGGCGGCGGCGGCGGCGTGGCCGCTGCCGCGGCCGCCACCGCTGCAGCGACCGCTGCTGCTGCTGCTGCGGGGAAAGGCCGTGGCGCTGGCTCTGCTGCTGCTGCTGCCGCCGCTGCCGCTGCTGCAGGGCGCGGCCGAAGCTCCGGTGCTGGCGGATCTGCTGGCGCTGGCGGTTCTGCTGCTGCTGCTGCTGCTTCTGCTGCTGCTGCTGCTGATGGTGCTGTGCCTGCTGGTGTGGAGCCTGCGGCGGGCGCCGCGCCGGCGCAGGCCCCGTGCCCACTCCTCGAGGGTGTTCACTTTCACTCTCTGGACAGCCGGGCGGCAGACGTGCTGTGGGAGCTGCAGGTGTGCATGTGGGTGTGTGGGTGTGCGGTTGTGTGTGCGTGTTTGTGTGTGTGCGTGTGGATGTGTGTGTATGTGTGTGCGCATGTGTGTGTGTGTGCGTATGTGTGAGTGTGTGCATGTGCGTGTGTGTGTCTGTGTCTGTGTGCGTGCGTGTT
Source organism: Chlamydomonas sp. UWO 241 (assembly GCA_016618255.1). Lineage (NCBI taxonomy): Eukaryota > Viridiplantae > Chlorophyta > Chlorophyceae > Chlamydomonadales > Chlamydomonadaceae > Chlamydomonas > Chlamydomonas priscui. The sequence goes on along the minus strand of VFSX01000186.1, from coordinate 199,910 downwards.
GAAGTGTGCATGTGTGTGAGTGTGCGTATGTGCGTGTGTGTGCATGTGCTTGCCTTTGTGCTTGTGTGTGTGTGTCTGTGTGTCTGTGTGTCTGTGTGTGTGTGCGTGCGCGTGCGCGTGTGCGTGTGTACACGTGCATGAGGCAGCAGGGCGGCAGACTTTCTGTGGGCGCTGCAGGTGTGCGTGTGTGTGTGTATAGCAGGAGGGTGGTTAATGGTCATAGGGAGCGCGCCCCCAATCGCTACGCCTGCATGCTTCCATCGCCACCCTCCCGGAGTTTTTGTCAATTGAGAGCATGGGCTCGCGTGCCCGCTTTTGGCTCTCACAACCGTTTGGGTTGCCTTTCTTGGCGGTTGTGTAGCGACAGGCACCCCAAGTGTGGGCCTTCGAACTAGTTCATACCATCCATACCGCGATCCGCCACACTGGCCGTGCATAGTGGTGGAGATCGTGGTGTGGATGGTATGAACTAGCACGAAGGCCCACACTTGGGGCGCCTGTCGTAACAGGCTGTCTCGACGTGCGCTGGGGGGGGGGGGGTTGACTCGCTGGCTGCAGGTTTGAGCTGATGCTCTACTCGGGGGTTGAGTTAATGTTGTTCTCGGGGTTGAGGCGCCCCTCTTCTGATATGCTCCCCTTGTGGAATGCCGACGACAACCTCTCCTCCTCCTACCACGTGCCGCAGAACAGTGTGCAGTAGCTCTTTGCGGTTCGTTGCAACGGGGGACTGTGTTGGGAAGCTGTGTGTTCGCCTCGCCGACTTTAGCCTGTTTGGGTGTTGTGTTTTTACGCAGGGTCTAGGCGCTCACGTTGTGTTCAGCTTTCGACGACAACGTGCCGCAACATCTACCACCACTGCGTTCCTCCCAGTGTCCCCTGGGAAGGATTTGATTAGTTATTTATTTCCCAGCTCCAGCAACTTTGACAGCTCATACCAGGCGCAATACATAGCGGGCGTTCACGCAACGCATGCTGTTGTGCTGCCCTCGGCGAGACCTTTCCAACGCACCGCTCCACGCCCTCTCCCACAAAGCGTGGTGTAATTTCTGGGAAATAGGAAATCCGGCCCGGAGTGGTACACGGCTCGCAGGGGAATCGCTGGTTCTTCCGTCTCGCCCTCTCTCTCAGCTGTGCTGCGTCATCTTCTACGAGCCGGACCTCACGTCAATCCGCCAGATCGAGGTCTTCCACGCAAAGCGGGCCAACAGGCGACGATGCTGACATCTGACACAAAAAAAACTCACCAACACCTCGCTAAACCCTCCCCCCCCCACCCACACCCCTCCCTCCCTTGCACACCAACCATGCTGCGTCATACTCTACGAACCAGACCTCACGTGAGTCCGCCAGTTACAGTTACATCGGCTTTCCAGCAAAGACTACCTCTAGTCCTAGTACCACCGCCTAGACCCAAGTCCAGTCCTGGCCCTAACAATTACTTGTGAGGGGCGGTAGCCACCAGCCGGCTGCCTGCCAACGTGTAGTCCCAGAGCAAATAGGAGAGCTATTGTGCGACGCCTCCAAAATAGGTCCTAACTGCTGCTAGGAGATAGGGGGTCAAGTGGCGCTTGCCAATCTACTTGACCGCCGTGGTGGAGGGGCCGGCGCCTGAGGGGCAGCCGGACCGTACACCACGGCTCTCCACCCGACCCTATCCTGAGCACGCTCAAACGCCGTGTCCGAAAAAGTCTTCCAATCAGAACGAGTGCCACTAGTTTCGCCTAGCTGCTGAATCAGTAGCTTAAGAAAATAGTGTCGGGAGGAGGCTGGAGGCCGGCCTTGCTGCCGAGCCACATCCATTGTGCAGTCAAAAGTCGTACGAGGAAGACGAGAAGCCGGCATGCGCAGATCAACGTCTTCCACACAGAGCAGACCAACCAGCGTCGATGCTGAAATATCACAAAAGAAAACTGTCCACCTACACCTCGCTAAACCCTCCCCCTCCCACCGCGCGCCACAGCCGTGCTGCGTCATCCTCTATGAGCCAGACCTCACGTCCATCCTCCCTCTCCTCCCTTGCCGCGCACACCAGCTCGATGCAGACACCTCACCAACACCTCACCTTTCTCTCCCTCCCTTGCACACCAGCCGTGGTGCGTCATACTCTACAAACCGGACCTCACGTAAATCCGCCAGATGGAGAGGTCTTCCACACGCAGAGCGGGCCAACCGGCCGTCAGTGCTGACATCTCACAAAAATTAAACTGTCTACTTACACCTCGCTAAACCTTCCCCCTTCCACCGCGCGCCACAGCCGTGCTTTGTCATCCTCTACAAGCCTGACCCCCCCCCCCCCCGCCGCACACACCAGCCGTGCTACGCCAGTGCTGACATCTCACGATTTCCTCACTTCACGCGCCACTGCCGAACTCGCCGGATCGAGTTCTTCCACGCAGAGCAGGCCAACCGGCGTCGGTGCTGACATCTCACACAAAAAACTCGTGAACAATTTGCTAAACCCTCCCCGCCGCGTGCCACAGCCGTGCTTACGGGCTCAACCTCACGTGAATCCGCCGGATCGAGGTCTTCCACACAGAGCGGGCCAAGCGGCGTCGATGTTGACATCTCAGAAGAAGAAAAAGTCGCTGACACCTCGCTACCCCCCCCCCCACACACACCTCGCGCCACAGCCGTGCTGCGTCATCCTCTACGAACCGGACCTCACGTTCATCCGCCAGGTGTGTGTGCACGCGCGCGCAGTAAGGGGGCAGGGGGGGGGCTGCTAGCGTGTTGTTGTGTTGTGCGCGACTCAAGCCCCCTCTCTCCTCCCCCCCCCCCCCCCCCACCCACCTCACAACAACAGCAAACAATCTCAAATAACCCCCAAACCAACTCAGATCGAGGTCTTTCACACACGAGCAGTCCACAGTGCAGCGACGAAACCCGCAACCCAAACGTAAACCCCAAACCCCCAAACCCCAGATCGAGGTCTTCCACGCAGAGCGTTCCAACCGGCTTCCGCTGCTCGTGCACCACCTGACATACGGAGGGAGCCTGGAGGCGCAGGTGTGTGTGTGCGTGTTTGTGTGCGCCTGTGCGCGTGTGTGTGTGTGTGTGTGTGCGTGTGCGAGTGTGTGTGTGTGTTTGTGCGTGTGCGTGTGCGTGCCTGTGTGCGTGTGTGTGTGTGTGTGTGTGTGTGTGTGTTCCAATTAGCTGCCGCTGCTCGTGCACCATCTCACGTACAGGGGAAGCCTGGGGGCGCAGGGGTGTGTGTGTGTGTGTGTGTGGTCCAACCGGCTGCCGCTGCTCGTGCACCATCTAACATACGGGGGGAGCCTGGAGGCGCAGGTGTGTGTGTGTGTGTGTGTGTGTGTGTGTGTGTGCGTGCATGCATGCGTGCGTGCGTGTGGCCTGGTGCTAGCATGTGCATGTGCTTCACTCCCTTTCACTTCCACGCCCAAGCACTACAGCCGTGGCCTCTGCCATAATCAGCCTGATCCAAGATTTTGCCCGTACCAGGATGGCAGAACAGTAATACACACCCCGATCCTATACCCGCACAGGCACACCTCGCAGCTGTCGAGCGCGAGCGAAACGTGGTGGCGTCCTCCCTGAAATCAACACCAAATATTGGCTCCGCCCCGGTCCTAAAGCCCGGTGCTAGCATGTGCTTGTGTTCCACTCCACTTGACCTCCACGCCCAAGCGCCACCGTCGCGGCCTCTGCCCTAAGCAGCCTGACCCAAGAATGTGCCCACACCAGAATGGCAGAACTCCTGCACACCCCAATCCTCTTCGCAGGTGCACCTCGCAGCTGTCGAGCGCAAGCGAAACGCGGTGGCGTCCTCCCTGAAATCCACACCAAACATTGGCTTCGCCAATGTAATGTATGTCCTAAAGCCCGGTGATAGCATGTGCTTGTGTTCCACTCCACTTGACCTCCACGCCCAAGCACCACCGAGGCGTCTGCCCTTCACGACCTGATCCAAGGGTGTGTGGCCAGAATGGCTGCCAAACATTCATACTAACACAAACACCAATTATGTACCCACGCAGCCGCACCTAGAAGCCGTCCAAGAGTGATCCAAGGGTGAGTGGCCAGAATGACTGCCAAACATTCGTACTAACACAAACACCAATTATGTACCCACGCAGCCGCACCTAGAAGCCGTCCAAGAGTGATCCAAGGGTGAGTGGCCAGAATGACTGCCAAACATTCATACTAACACATACACCAATTATGTACCCACGCAGTCGCACCTAGAAGCCGTCCAAGGGTGATCCAAGCGTGTGGCCAGAAGGGCTGCCAAACAGAGGCCTTTTAACACATGCCCGCTCTGGCTCTCAGAGCCGTGTGGGGTAGTAGTTCGTTGCCGGTTCGTCACAACGGGGGGACTGTGCTGTGTGTGTGTGTGTGTGATCGCCTCGCTGGCTGCAGCCTTTCCGGGTCTGGTGTTTTCACTCGGGGTCTAGGCGCTCTCGTTGTGTTACGCTTTCGACGACCTACGTAAAACACACCAATTACGCTCCCCGCAGGCGCACCTAGAAGCCGCCCAAGAGTGATTCAAGAGTGTGGCCAGAATGGCTGCCAAACAGTCCTACTAACACACCAATTATATACCCTCGGGCCCTGCGCGCCGAGAACGGTCGTGTACGCCTCTAGAGGTGTCCCTGACTGTAACATCCATCATCATCACCATATTCACGCAGGCGCACCTAGCAGCTGTCGAACATCCATCAGCATCATCATCGTCATACCCCCCGCAGGCGCACCTCGCAGCTGTCGAGCGCGAGCGAAACGCGATGGCGTCCCTGATTGAGTTCAAGCAGCATATCGTGATCCCTGTGGCGGCGCAACCGGGGCAGGAGGTGGGGGATTGAGGCTGAAACCTAGCGCTTGATTGTGTCTTGGCACAGGGAGGGCAAGGGGGGTCGGGGGTTGAGCGGGGTCCGCGATAGTATGCCTGATTGAGTTCAAGCAGCACATCGTGATCCCTGTGGCGGCACAACCAGGGCGCGAGGTGCGGGTTTGAGGCTGAAACCTAGTGCTTAATTGTGTCTTGGGGCAGGGAGGGCAAGGGGGGCCGGGGGTTGAGCAGAGGCCGCGATGGCGTCCCTGATTTGGTTCAAGCAGCACATCGTGGTCCCTGTGGTGGCGCAGCCGGGGCGGGAGGTGAATGGCCATCAGAGTGACCATCAGAGTGACCACCAGAGTGACTACCAGAGTGACCTCTAGAGTGACCACCAGAGTGGCCATCAGAGTGGCCATCAGAGTGAACATCAGAGTGGCCATCAGAGTGATCATCAGAGTGGCCATCAGAGTGATCATCAGCCATCACAGTGGCCATTAGAGTGGCCATCAGAGCTAACATCACAGTGACCTCTTGAGTGACCACCAGAGTGGCCATCAGAGTGGCCATAAGATTGACCATCAGAGCAGCCACCAGAGTGACCATCAGAGTGTGGAGTGAGGAGGCCTACCTGGTCTTCGTTGGTGATGGATTTGGGCGAAGGGGGGGGGGGGCAGTGGAGGGCGATGTTTGAGGTCTTGATCACGCGTGGTATATAGGTGCAGGAGGGGGCCTCTTCTGATGATGGTGATGATGGATTTTACAGTCGTGCGTGACGCACCTACAGGCAGCGTACTCGACCTTGCTCGGCGTATAGCGCCCGAGCACTACCAGTGTTTGGAGTGTGTGTGCAGTGGCTTCTATGCATGAGGTCTAGTGTCAGAATGAGGATCGTCCCGTATTTGGGACAGCGTCCCGGATTCGGGACGATTTTTCATTGTAATCGTTCTCGGTGCAGATTGGACTCAGTGTGGCAGCCGTGGCATGCATGCGAAAGGGGGGGGGAAATGTCCCTTATCCGGGACAAACCACCCTCCTTATAACACAAGTTAGGGCATGTTGCCCGTGGCCCAAAAATGTCAGCTTGTGACAGTGACAGTGACAGACGGGCATCCATGATGACAGTGTCCTGCATCGAGCGAGCGACACGAGTAACAGAGAATACAACTGATACCAATTCGTCGTCTCTTCGCCAATCTCCTACTCCAACTCAACTCAGCCCAACTCAGTGGCAGCTTGGTGGAGAACAGCTGTTGCAGAAGCCTTGACCGTCCGCGGAAGTCGAGCTGATAGTGTGTACAAGCTTAATTTTCAACCTGGGGTCAAGGGGCGCCCTCTAGATGCCCATTGTATGTGGTACAAAGTAGAGAACGCATATGAGTCCCGGGTACTCATATGAGTACCCAGGCAAAACTAACATTAGGGCGCCCCTGCTCGAGTTCAGGCAGCACATAGCAGCAGCACACTGGTCACGTCGCAGCCAAGGGTGGGGGAGGGGTACGAGTTTCTGTTAGCCAACCCGCAACCCGACGAGTGCAATTTCGGGAAATTGGCCGATTTGGGCTGGCGCGTCGGTTGAGATTTGCGAATTTCGACCCAATGGGTGTGAAATTTGAAAGTTTCACACTTGTATCCAGCGGGGTGAAATTGGGAAATTGAGCGTGAGGTTTGGCTTGAGCCACCACTTTCCCAACATCCCTAGCAGAACCACTGGGGAGGAGTTGAAGTTTTTGTTTGTTTTTTCAGCGGGGGCTCGATTAACGGGGGCGCGTTCTCGTCGCCGAGCCCTGGACCCAGCAATGCGGCGCTGCTGGTGACGAGGATCTCCGTGCCGCTGACGAGCGGGGTAAAATACGACTGACCCGGCTCCTGCTAGACTGCCCCTCGATCAACGGGGGCTCGATCAACAGGCTCGATCAACAGGCTCGATCAACAGGCTCAATCAACAGGCTCGATCAACAGGCTCGATCAACGGGGGCTCGATTAACGGAGGCGCGTTCTCGTCGCCGAGCCCTGGACCCAGCAATGCGGCGCTGCTGGTGACGAGGATCTCCGTGCCGCTGACGAGCGGGGTAAAATACGACTGGCCCGGCTCCTGCTAGACTGCCCCTCGGTGGAACACTACAAGAGCGGCTTGCCCGGAACTGCCAGGGCTGGGCGAGTAAACGTGGCGCTGCCGCGGCCCGTGCTGGGAAACGGCCCTTATCCTCCCCCCATGCAGGATGCCATGCGGCACCGATCTCGACGAGTTGATCGACGAGCGGAGGAGCTGGCGCCCGTCAATGCATGCTGACATTGGTCAAGATGGCTGCCCGTGGAGGCGGGCTACCATCACGGCTTCAGCGGTGGCGACCGCCGAGGCAACACAGAGTAAATCCGCTTCACCAATCGCAGCGTTCGTCACCGCGCTCATCCTCGGGGTCGCTCGTCTGCCGGTGACTGGCGTTGGAAGGTCTTCAGGCAGTCTCCATGACAACTCTGTCGTCCATGCACCCCTGGAGGGTGGGACCTGGCCATGCATGAGGCATGGGGCGCCGGCTGAGCCCCATGCAAACGAGAGCTGGACAGCCATGCACTGCCAGGCGGGGACCGTTCCAGTCAGCGCCAGTCGGCTCTGCCGGCTTGACTGGCCACAAGGCCACTACTGTGACCCTGAGGAAGGTCCTCTCCTATATGCTCCTTGCCAGACATGTCTCTCAGAGACCGCTGTTTGGGGTAGTCTAGCCGGCGGGAGCGGTAGTCTATCGGCCGGGAGCCGGCGGTACTCTAGTACTTAAGTGTGCTGGAGTATCGGCGGGTGTCCCTAGTAGAAGAGTAGCCTGCTTAGCTGGAAACCTCGTGTTACTGTGTGTTACTGTGTTACTGTTTCAGCGCGTGCGAGAAATAGGGAGCCTCCACAGTCCCCATACCTTTTCCTCGGGGCGCCAAAGCCAGGAGGAACCTCTTAGCCATCATGAAAATCGACGAAAATCGAACCACGTGCTCCTGAGTATATACGAAGCTATGGGCAAAGCGGGCGACGTTAACTTTTGAGGTTTGTGGTTTTGCGGGGGTGTTGAAAGTGTGGACTGTTTCCCGATCTGCAGCGCGCTGCGACCATTCCCGACGCCGCCGACGACGCTCAGGGACGTGTGACACATGCTGGCATCGGATACTGCCGGGTGGGGGCGGTAAAGAGGCGTGCCTGCACGCCTTGGCAGTGAAATGGCCCCTGAACATGTGTTGGCACTGCTGGCGGGGGGCGTGCCAAGGGGGACCGTCGTAGCCATCATGAAAATCGACGAAACCGAAACCGCGTGTTCCTGGGGTGTAATTGTGCTATGGGCAAAGCGGGCGACCTTAACTTTTGAGGTTTGCGATTTTGCGGGGGTGTGCAAAGTGTGGACACGTTTTCGACATTTTCGCGATCTTTAGCCCCTCCGCACATTCCCCGACGTCCTTCTACCGCTCAGGGACTTGTGACACATGCTGGCAATGGAAAATGCTGTGCGGGGGCGGCCAGACACGCTGTAGGAGTGAACTGGGCCCCAAACAGGCGTGGCCTGCACGCCACTCTGAGAGACCTTAACCATCATGGAAACGTGAGAAAACTCGGCAGACATGCTATTCGACATATACTGAAACCATGCCCAAAGCGGCGTCCTTGCGTTTTGCGTTTTGTGGTGCGCCCGCATGGCCCAAGCATGCTGTTGGGTGTGCTCATGCATTGCACGCATGGTGCGATTAGAAGCTCCACTAGTAAGCACTTGGTCCCAGCTTTCCAACGCACGTCGAATCGTGAAGATCCATTGCGTGTGGAGGGAGTTATGGCTGCTCTTGTGCAGCTGTTGTTGCTTGCATGCTGCCAGAGATCAGCACCATGCCACAAGCTACTCACTATGCGCCCCCACCACCTCCAATCGCGCCCTAGATCATGTCTATGGCAAACCGAATGCCTGGGGAGCACATGCGTGCCTCCCTGCCGCTGCATGCGATGGGCACGACACTCGCGATGCTGAGTTCGCAGCTCGGCGATCCGCAGCGCTGGGGCCCCGCAGCTCATAGGATCGGCTGCTTCTGTGGCCATGGGTTAATAGCGAAGCCTCTAGGAGGGCCGGGAGGCGGCACGGGGGGCCGGGCCGCATCTTCAAATTTGGTCTGACAACAGTCACTTGCCAGACGCCCCAGCACGCTCAGTCCGCCACGCCCAGCCCCCCAGCTCAGGCCCATGATAGCCAAGGGTATCAGCTACGCAGCGCAACCAGAGGCAGGTCGCGGGGTGGAGGAGGGAGTGCGGGAGAGGTTCCACCGCGTGGGAGGTGCAAAAGTGGGATTTTCCAGTGCAGGGGGAAAATGATGATGATGATGAGATGATGATGAGAGTTTTACAATCCACTTCTGGCGGTCACACGTACGGTTCCAAAGCTCCAGTGGGACTTAGAGAATCAAGGCTCAAGGCCCACAAAAGGTCAAGCTACAAGTAGCCCACGGTAACGCCATCCACACTTGGTGGCGGGCGCCAAGCAAGCAGCACCACTGTGCAGGCTGCACACCCAGCCCCTCAAATGGCCAGAGGGCGGACCCAAGGAATAAAACCATGAAGGGACCAAACAGCCCTCCCGCAGACCACCGGAGGCGGGGCTAGTAGCACACCCGCAGCAGCACTCTACTCAGCGACCACACCGCACCCGCCACCGCACGCGTGTGGCGCCACCTCCCCTTCAAAAACACCCCCAGAGGGAATGCCATCTAGCAAGCAGGTGCAGGCACCCGCTCGCCGTCAACGACGAGGCGCGCGCGGTGGAACTGCGCCCGCTTCCCCGCAGCCTTGGCGGCGAGGAAAGCGGGCCACAGCGCCCGGTGCTGCGCCTCCTCGCGGTCACTGAGGACGTCGAAGACAGCAGCCGACGGGTCCACGTCGCGCAGGTTGCGGCAGGAGCGCACGACGGTGTCGGCCACAGCGTCAGACGCCACGGTAAAGAGCACACGTAGCACGCCGCCCCGGCGCGGCTCCACACCAATGCCCCCGACGGCAGGCTTGGCGTTGAGGAACGACGCGGACACGACCCCGCCACCAGCCGGCCTATCCCGGCCAGAGACGTCGTGCACAAAGCGCACGAGATTCATAGCCAGGCAGACGGGCAGGCTGACGCCGTCCGCGGCGGCTGCAGCAACCCGCACAGCCGCCGCCGCCACCGCCGTCTCCTCGGGACCATAGCAGTCACTGAACAGCCGCCTCACATGCCGCGTGGACCCCAAGAAGGAGGCGTCGCGCAGTGCAGTGGCGGGCGCCAAGCAAGCAGCACCACTGTGCAGGCTGCACACCCAGCCCCTCAAATGGCCAGAGGGCGGACCCAAGGTATAAAACCATCAAGGGACCAAACAGCCCTCCCCCAGACCACCGGAAGCGGGGCTAGTAGCACACCCGCCGCAGCACTCTACTCAGCGACCACACCGCACCCGCCACCGCACGCGTGTGGCGCCACCTCCCCTTCAAAAACACCCTACAAAAGTAGCCCACGGTAACGCCAAACCACGGCGTGGCGGGCACCAAGCAAGCAGCATCACAGTGCAGGCTCCACACCCAACCTCTCCAGTGGCCGGAGGGCGGGCCCAAGGTATAAAACTATGAAGGGACCAGAAAGCCCTCCCCCAAACCAGTGGAAGCGGGGCTGGTAGCACACCCGCCGCGACACTCAACTCAGCGACCACAGCACACCCGCCAGCGCACGCGTATGACGTCACCTCCCCCCTCAGGCTCCCTCAGGGGCCTAGAATGTCTTGTTCAGAGTGAGCCCGCCGTCCAGCACTCCAACGAAGGGGTGGGTCGGGCCCACCACACCCGCCCATCCACGCGGCACCACGCCGCCCGCAGCAAAAGACGCCAGCGCGTCCCACAGATCAATCGTCGCCAGCGCCCCCGCCCGCTCAACCGCCACCGAGCGAGCAGGGGGCACCACACCATCACGCGGGCGAGTGATGCGCCACAGGTGGCAGCGGCCGCGTTCCATTGCGTCCACCACGAGCGCGGCCACCACCGCCCACACACCTGGCCGCACCCCAGGGGGAGGCTGTAACAGCCACACCTGGCAGCATGTGACAACCGGGGTAGGGGCAAGAAGGGCAGCAGCGACCGCCACCACCACCGCTTCCGCCACCGGGCGCCCCCAGAAGCAGTGCGCACGCCTCGCCGTCGCCGGCGGCCCGTCCTCCTCACGGCACCGCCACCCGCACGGGCACTCGGGCACACCCAGCGCAGCCTGCTTGTGGAAACCACTCACCCACAGACGCCAGATGGGCTCCTTGCGGGCATTGAGGAGCGGCACCCGCCAAAGCGCCGGCACCGCCGCCTCCAGGCCGCGCAGCCCCGCGCAGACCTGCACGTCGGATGCGCGGGGGCCCCCGTGCGGCCCGTGGTCCAGCGCCAGAGCCGCCTCCACTGTGGCCGCCCGCCGCACCCGCCGCTCGTCCACCACCGCCCGCAGCTGAAGCGCCACCGCCAGCTTGCACGTCAGCTTCCCCACCACGCCCGGGCCTTGCGCAACCCCCACCCACCGAGGCTCACCCGCGGCGCCGCCCCCCGCAGCTGCAGGCTGGGGAGCAGGTCGGGCAGCTGTGGAGCGCAGGCCAGGCCGCCCACGCCGCCAGCCAGCCGGCGTGATGATACCCGGCAGCTGCCAGCCGACCAGGCGGAGGATCTCCACCACAGCAGCGCGCTCGCCCTCCTGGGGGACGGGGCTGAACTGGCGGAGCGGGCGGAGCACCGTGAGGGCAGCACCACCAGCCGCCGCCTCGACCCAGGCAGTGGGTAGCGCCGCGAGCACGACCGCCACTGCGGTGTAGAGGGGGTCGAGCGTGCACCGCACACACAGCAGGTCTGGCTCACCCCACGTCACTGGCGGTGGCGCACCTGGGAAGAGAGCGCGGCACAGGACCCCCCTCTAGGCACCGCCCCCCTCGTACACACCGCACGCCAGCGCCGCACGAAGCTGCCCCAGCCCATGCGGCGCGCGCGCCGGAGCCGCGGCAGCGTACGCCACCAGGCAGGCATGGTCGACCGTGCTTGTGCTGCGCACCATGTCGACAGCAGCGAGCCACGCCCACAGCGCACACAGGTCCGCAACCGTGCGCATGCCAGGGAGCGTGCTGCGCATGCGCGCGAGGCCCTCCTCACGCCAGCGGGTAGCATCGCCGGCACTGAAAAGCGCGTGCCCAGCCAACTCACCAGGGGGGTCCCTCCAGCCAACCGTCCGCTGCGCGGCAGGCAGCTCCAGCTGCAGGAGGGGGTTGGCCCAGAGCGGCTCCTCCACCCCCCACAGCTCAGCAGTGAGCACGCGCCCCGGGATGCGCGCCACCGGCCCCAGGGCCTGCACCCCGTCTAGCATGCGCTGCAGCGGCCCAGGCATCAGCGCCGCGGTCACAGCCGGGCCCATGCACTCACCAACGAGGCCTCCTGGGAGAGTGCCGGGCCACGGTGCGAGGCCAGCCATGAGCACAAAGAGGTTCGGGTGGGCCTCCGGGCACAGGCGGTGCACCACCTCCACCATGAGCGGCTCCCAAGCCGGTCGTGCCGGGGGCGCGGGCTGCTCGGCCGTCCGGCCACCGCCACCCACCCCCAGCACCCCCAGCACGCCCGCCGCCGCTGCCGACGCCGCCGCCACCAGCCCCGCCGCCTCTGCCGCCGCCGCCGCCGCCAGCCCCGCCGCCGCCGCCAGCCCTTGGGGCCGGCATCAGGAGCCCGGCGGCGTCAGCCGCCCACGCCCCGAAAAGGCACGCGAGGTGGACTGCCCACTGCCCATGCACGATCTCCCGCCACGCCGGCGCCCCAAACCCACCATGCGCCGGCCGCCCCATGAGCAGCTCAGCGGGCGCGCCTGGCACCGAGGAGGCCCAGCGCGGCAGCTCGGCAGGCGGGTCCGCTCCTGTCCACCAGAGCAGCCGTCCACCGGGAGAGCAGCCTCTCCGCCTCTGGGGTCATGCCACAGTGCACCGCCCGGAACAGGATGCGGGAGACCCCGTAGGTCGCCGCCGCGTGCCCCCTGCCAAAAGCCGACATGGGGAAACGCGCGAGCTTGGTGTACGCAGCCACCGGCATCTCGCGGCACACACCAGTGACGCCCTCCGGGGGCGGCAGGCCGAGACCGGCACCCCCATCGACACGCCCGCGTCCAACACCGTCGCTCGGCCAAACACCGCCATTGCCTCCACGAGTGCAGCGACGTCAGCCGGCTCACACGACCGGAGGAGGGGCATGCAGTCGTCAGCGTACTGGGGGCAGGTCACTCTGCAGCCAGGCACAACCTTGACCCCGACTGCCGGGCAGTTACGCAGGACACACGCCAGCGCGTGCCCGAGGAACAGGAAGAGGGCAGGCGCCACGAGGCAGCCCTGGCGCACACCCGCCGCGTACTGGCGCGGCGCAGAGATGAACCCATTGACCTCGGCTGACGCGTACGTGTGCGTGAGGATGGTGCGGGTCCAAGCGAGCACGCCGCCCCCAACGCCTGCCGCCTCCATGACGGCGAGGAGGAAGCCACGGTCGATGGTGTCGTACGCCTTGCGGAAATCGAGGAGCGCCAGCGCCGCGCCCGTCGGCCCCATGCCCTCGGCCGACTTGGCAGCCAACAAGCCAGGCAGCATCTGGGTCAGGCAGATGTTGTCCGAGATGCGGCGGCCAGCGAGGAAGGTGGTCTGCTCTGGCCCCACAACCGCAGCGAGCAGGGGCGTCCACCGCGTAGCCAGCACCTTGGCAAGGATGCGGTAGTCAGAGCCCAGCATGGTGAGCGGTCGGTAGTTTGCCACATCGGCGGCGTCCTTGGCCTTGTAAATCGAGGCGACGACGCCGTCGAGGAACCCAGGCGGCGTCCCACCCGTAGCGCCCACCGCAGTGAAGACCGCCGCCAGGAGCACAAACGCTGGCTCGCCCAGCTTACGCCACACATCCACCGGGATGCCATCCGGGCCAGAGGCAGTGCCCGGCTTGGAGTGCATGGCCGCCGCCCGCACCTCGGCTGGCGTGATGGCAGGCGCGCCGGCAGCGTCTGCAACCGGCTGCGGCACGCGCGGGGAGTGCGTGCGCACCGCCGCCAGCACAGCCTCCCGATCAGCCGGGGAGGGGGGTGGCGGCCGTGAGACCGCCGCCACAGCATCCACCATGACGTCAGCCATGCCCATGCCATCAGTGACGAGGACGCCGCGTGCGTTCCTGAGGGCGGCGACGCGCCGTGCAGCCGCTGGCTTGCGGAAAGCCGCCGCCATGCCGCCGGCGACGCGCTCTCCCGGCCGTACACACGGGGGCGGGGCCGGAGCGTACCGCTGCACCGCCACGCCCAGGCGCCGCTGCAGCGCATAGAGCTCGGCGAGCTCAGCGAGCCCATCGCGACCCGCCTCAACAGCCGGGCGCGCTCGTTTCAGGTCTACACGCAGCCGGGTCACCTCCACCGACACGGCATCTCGTCGTCGGCCCAGGGCGCTGTCGAGGCGACGAGCCTCGCGAACCAGGCGCGGCTTGAATGCCTGCCACCACCGCATGAGCTCCGCGTGGCTGTGAGTAGGCGCCTCGGCCGCCTGCTGACCAAACCATGCCCTGAAACCATCGGCCAGGTCATGGTCGGCCCAGAAACGGGCACGCACATGCGGCCGCCCCGGCCCGCGCCCCTCCGGCACCAGGGGAGTGAGGTGCAGGGCCACAACGCGGTGGTCTGACCCGCCCGACTCACCTGCGTCGCACCCAAAGACACGAGGCACGAGGGCCGGTGACACGTAGAAGCGGTCGAGCCGCGCCTGTGCGTTATACGCACTGAAAGTGCACCCCCGCTGCATGGGGTGGAGGAGGCGGTACGCGTCGCGGAGCGGGGCATCCTCTACCAGCGCCGCCATTGCCGCTGTCGGGGCGTGGTCGCGCCACTCGAGAGGCCCCTCAGACCGGGCGCGGTCGCGCGGGCTCTCGGCAAAGTTGAAATCGCCAGCGAGCACGAGGTGCTGCTGGCCAGCAGCATGCGGGCGGATGCGCTCCTCGAAGAACGCCGCCTGCACCGCCGGCCGGTTTGGCTGCGAGGCTGGCAGGTACGCGTTGATGAGGCGCAGCCGCCCGGCTCCGCCACCCCCAGCTCCCGCACCCCCACCGCCCACGCCACCGCCTCCCCACACAATATCCATCACCATCAGTCGGCCGTCGCCATCCGCCTGGACAGCTGGCTGGAGCGCCGCCACGAGGTCCGACCGCACGAGGATGGCGACGCCAGCCGAGGGCCCCGCGCCGCCCCCCCAGAAGAAAGTGTAGGACTCTGTCCCCAGGTGGTAGGCGCTGCCGGACGCGTAGCGATCGACGCCGTCCATCCTCGCGATGGAAAATGTAAGGGGACCGTGGGGAGCCTCCCTCTCTTTCTGAGAGGGAGAGATACAGAGAGAGAGGGGGAGATGCAGAGAGAGGGGGGGAGATGCAGAGGGGTGCAGGCACGGCGTGTGTGAGTCTTCGCTTTGACGCTGAACCCCATGCGCAGGTCTCTGCGGGGGTACCGGCAGACCCGGTCGACGTGTGCACTGCGTGTTTTATTCACAGGAGGTTTTCCACTATTTTGAGCCGGAGTTGGAGTTGGATTGGATTGCTGCGCTCAACCTCCCTACCGATGACACAAACACAGGTCTCTGCTTGGGTGCCGGCTGACCCAATCGACGTGTGCACGGCAAATGTGGCACGGCTTGTTAAAAAACACAAGTTTTGGAGTCGGATCATTGCTGGGCGCGTGTGTGTGGCATTGCTACCCCCCACCCAGCGCCCAAACTGCGCGGCTGTCTGCGTGGGTGCCGGCAGACCCCGTCGACGTACACACAGCGAACGCGGCGCTGTATGTTTCATTCACAGGATTTTCTTCATTTGTTTTGTGCTGGGGTTGGAGTTGGATTGGATTGCGAAGCCTTGTCGCTCAACCTCCCCTACTGACGACACGCACACAGGTCTCTGCGTGGGTGCCGGCAGACTGGGTCGACGTGTACACAACGAACGCGGCGCTGCGTTTTTGTATTCACAGGATTTTCTTCACTTTTTTAGAGTTGGGATTTGAGTTGGATTGGATTGCGCGGCCTTGGGGCTCGATTAACGGAGGCGCGTTCTCGTCGCCGAGCCCTGGACCCAGCAATGCGGCGCTGCTGGTGACGAGGATCTCCGTGCCGCTGACGAGCGGGGTAAAATACGACTGGCCCGGCTCCTGCTAGACTGCCCCTCGGTGGAACACTTCAGGAGCGGCTTGCCCGGCGCTGCCATGGCTTGGCGAGAAGCCGCGGCGCTGCCGCGGCCCGTGCTGGGAGACGGCCCTTATCCTCCCCCCATGCAGGACGCCATGCGGCACCGATCTCGACGAGTTGATCGACGAGCGGAAGAGCTGGCGCCTATCAATAATGCATGCTGGACATTGGTCAAGATGGCTGCCCGTGGAGGCGGGCTACCATCACGGCTTCAGCGGTGGCGACCGCCGAGGCAACACAGAGTAAATCCGCTTTACAATCGCAGCGTTCGTCACCGCGCTCATCCTCGGGGTCGCTCGTCTGCCGGTGACTGGCGTTGGAAGGTCTTCAGGCAGCCTCCATGACAACTCTGTCGTCCATGCACCCCTGGAGGGTGGGACCTGGCCATGCATGAGGCATGGGGCGCCGGCTGAGCCCCATGCAAACGAGAGCCGGACAGCCATGCACTGCCAGGCGGGGACCGTTCCAGTCAGCGCCAGTCGGCTCTGCCGGCTTGACTGGCCACAAGGCCACTACTGTGACCCTGAGGAAGGTCCTCTCCTATATGCTCCTTGCCAGACATGTCTCTCAGAGACCGCTGTTTGGGGTAGTCTAGCCGGCGGGAGCGGTAGTCTATCGGCCGGGAGCCGGCGGTACTCTAGTACTTAAGTGTGCTGGAGTATCGGCGGGTGTCTCTAGTAGAAGAGTAGTCTGCTTAGCTGGAAACCCCGTGTTACTATTACTGTTACTGCGCGGCCTTGGCGCCCAACCTCCCCTACTGATGACACAAACCCAGGTCTCTGCGTGGGTGCCGGCAGACCCGGTCGACGTGTACACTGCGAACGCGGCATCATGGCGCGCTTACTGAGCCCCGCCTGTTTCCGTGAATTTTTTGTTTGGTGAATGCATCAGGGGCCCCTAGGTTTTGACCACCCTCCACCACACACACACACACACACGCACACGCACGCGCGCACCAACTTCGCAGGTCTCTGCGTGGGTGTCGGCAGACCCGGTCGTCGCGTACACAGCTAACGTGCTGCGAGGCGTGTTCACAGTTGTCATTGGATTCCTGCAATCATTTCAGGACCGGCTGCCATGCTCAACCTGCATGCCCCCAACTGCGCAGGTCTCTGCGTGGGTGTCGGCAGACCCGGTCGATGTGTACACAGCAAACGTGGCGTCGCGGCACGGAGGGCGTGTGGGCACGTTGATGACTGCGTACAGGTGTGTGGAAGTGTGGAGCGTGCTTGTTTGTGTGGGGTAGGTGTGGATCGTGGCGGTTCAGGTGTGTGGAAGTGTGGATCATTCTTGTATTCACACAAGTGTGTGGGGTGTGAATTGTGGAGAGCGTGGGCGCGTGGTCATGTCGATGACTGCGCACAGGTGTGTGGAAGTGCTGAGAGTGCTTGTTTGTGTGGGGTAGGTGTGGCTCGTGGCGGTGGACTGGAGCGCGCTTGTGTGTGCGGTGGGTGTTTGGGGTGTGGATCGTGGAGAGTGTGGGCGCGCGAGCATGCTGATAACTGTGTACATATGTGTGGAATGTGTGGAGTGTGGAGCGTGCTTGTGAGTATGGTGGGTGTTTGGGGTGTGGATCGTGGAGAGTGTGGGTGCGCGAGCACGCTGATGACTGTGGACAGATGTGTGGAAATGTGTGGAGTGTGGAGCGTGCTTGTGAGTGTGGTGGGTGGTGGGGATGGATCGTGGAGAGTGTGGACGCGTGGGCACGCTGATGACTGTATACAGATGTGTAGAATGTGTGGAGTGTGGAGCGTGCTTGTGAGTATGTGGGTGGGTGTTTGGAGTGTGGCGCTTGGAGAGTGTGGACGCGCGGGCTCGTCGATGACAGCCCGCAGCACAACACACACGCGCACACACACACACACACAACCAGCCACCCAACCAATCAAGCGTTACATGAGGCCGTCCGCATGCACCGGCAATGCCTGTTCTACTAACGACGCACCGCCACCTGACGCACCGCCACCTGACGCACCGCCACCGCTACCTATCCATAAGCTCTTCGCCAGGGGCTCCCGCCCTGGCGCCGCTCGATGGCGGACAACCGGGACAACTGCGCTTGGTACTGGGCGGCTGAAAATCTGGAAATTTCCCCTGACCGGCTCTGACGCACAGCGCTACTGGTGAACTGGTCCTGATGGGGCGAGGCTATGTGGCAGATGGGGCAGCGGTACGATGGAGAGCACGATGCACGATGGCGAGAATTGCGGCGAGCATGCACCCCCTCTCACAACGATCGGAACTCAAGCAGATTGCGGCTCCTAATGGTTTACTGTGCCTGGATGGAAGAGAGAGACGGATGGCGAGAAATTGAGAAACATGGGAAACGAGGCACATGCGGCTAGGCTTTGTGAGGAGGTTGCGGCGCAGGGGTTCCCTGCCCCAAGGCGCAGATTATTAGATGGCGACGCGATCGATGCACCAGCCGTGCGGCATGGGGCGAGGCGAGGCCCCACCAGCGGGCGGGCACCATAATGGAGATGGCGGCTAAGAACGGGAATGCGGCTACCGGGGATGAGGCTACGGGTTATGCATGCCAGGGGACGGCGGACAAGGCTAATGCGTCACGGCGCATGGGTAAAGAACGGGGAATGAGGCTACGGGAGCTGGCGGGCGCGGCGCGCGCACGGCGCGCGCGGCGCATGGGGGTTGCATGGCGGCGCTCTGCGCGTGCATGCATGGAGGAGATTGCTGGCGGGCATGGAGGAGCTTGCTTGAGGGCAAACAGGAGATTGCTCGCGGGCGTGGAGGAGATTGCAGGCGGGCATGGAAGCGGATGGCGAGAAATTGAGAAACATGGGAAGCGAGGCACATGCGGCTAGGCTTTGTGAGGAGGTTGTGGCGCAGGGGTTCCCTGCCCCAAGGCGCAGATTATAGATGGCGCAGCAATCAATACACTAGCCGTGCGGCATGGGGCGAGGCGAGGCCCCACCAGCGGGCGGGCACCATAATGGAGATGGCGGTTAAGAACGGGGAATGAGGCTACAGGGAGAGGATACGGGTTACAGATGCCAAAGGGGACGGCGGAACAAGGATCAGCCATAGGTGTCACGGGAAATGGCTAAAGAACGGGAATGAGGCGGGTGGTACGGGTGCTGGCGCGCATGGAGCGCGGCGCGGCGCATGGAGATCGCATGGCGGCGCCCATGCATGGACGAGATTGCTGGCGGGCATACAGGAGATTGCTGGCGGGCATGGAGGAGATTGCTTGCGGGCATACAGGAGATTGCTGGCGGGCGTGGAGGAGATTGCTGGCGGGCATGGAGGAGATTGCTGGAGCCAATGGCGGCGGCGGGACTAGTAGTAGAACACAGGCGCACACCAACAATGCGTTGCTGTCACTACCTGGGTGGTATAGGGTGGATCTGGGGGCCCAGTGTCCTGTCTAGGTCCAGTGCGTGCGCGCGTGTGGGGTTTACCCTCACCCCTACCAGGTAGCCAGCCAGTTTCCCACAAACTGAGTTTAAGGTGTCGGGCGCTAGCGCCGACACCGGTCTTATACATCATTACTGGTGTCACACAGACTGTAATATCCATCATCATCATCATCATCACTAACAGCAATACAACCCGGCAGTTGTTACGAAGTCCGACCCGTGCACTGGGATGTCTTTCGAATAGCGGGTGACCAACCAGTGCCTCTGAATCGAGTGGATAGTATCCTTGGTTTGGGGGGGGCTGGGGGGGGGGGGACTGCCACTCTGGCCAACCAACTTCAACTTGGGTTGCCACTCTGGCCAACCAACTTCAACTTGGGTTGCCACTCTGGCCAACCAACTTCAACTTCATTCGCAGCACATCATCCCCCCATGGGCCGATTAATTCCATGGGCGATAGTCGGGGTTGTCCATCGCGCAATATACGTCGCCGCAACTACTAGATCCGTTCGGCCGCGGCC
>VFSX01000186.1:152500-175000 GCA_016618255.1 Chlamydomonas sp. UWO 241 | reverse complement strand
GGGGGGGGGGGCTGCGCGCTGCGCGCTGCGAGCTGCGCACCGCTGTGCGCTGTGCGCTGCGCGCTGTGAGCTGCGCTGCGCTGCCGCGCCACTGCCGGTGACGGTGACGGTGACCGTGACCGTGCTATGCCATGCCGTGCTGTGCGGTGCTGTGCTGTGCTGTGCTGTGCTGTGCTGTGCTGTGCTGTGCTGTGCTGTGCTGTGCTGTGCTGTGCTGTGCCGTGCTGTGCTGTGCCGTGCTGTGCTGTTCCGTGTTGTGATGTGATGTGATGTGCTGTTCCGTGTTGTGATGTGATGTGATGTGATGCGATGTGCTATGCCGTGCTGTGTTGTGCTGTGCTGTGCTGTGCGTTGCTTCGTAGTGGGACTTCTTGGGAAAGATAGACGACTGGGAGGAAGACTGGCGATGCTCACCCAACACACACACACACACACGCACACAGAGAGAGAGATATCGTTACAGAGAACTCTGCACGGCAGACCTAGATAGGCTTTTTCTAGTCAATTGAGGAGATTCCGTTTGAAGGCGGGAGACCAACCGTGCGCCAGCAAGAGGGTGAACAACCTCATTCGTAAAGCAGTGGGGGCAAGGGGCAGTGGCGGGTCATTGACGGCTGTGTTCGTCAATCCGCCTCGACTGAGTTTAAACTAGGTGTCGGCAGAAGGACTTCCACAGTTGTGGAAATCATGCTAAGATGATCCACTCGGTGGTGACTCGCTCGGCAAACTCGGGGCGCTCGGGGATGTCGCGTGTGAAGTTGAAGAGATGGATGTTTGCGGAGGGCGTAGAACGTGACGGAGTGGGCGCAAAAGTCACCGGCGTGAGCCGTAAGAAGGTGATGGCGCCCCGGCATAGAGCGAAGTCATGTCCGAACAGCGGTAGTCGTGCAAGTGGGAGGCAGTGGGAGGGAGGCAGCGGGAGGGTAGTCAGAGGGAGAGGGGGAGGGGCAGGGGAAGGTTAGGGAGGGGCGGGGGGCACAAGATGGGGTGGGATGCAGCAGGGATGGAGGGGTGGAAGACAGGAGAAGGGAGGGAGGAGAGGGGAGAGAGGAGGGAGCCACACTGTGGCCCGGCCACACGGCGCATACATAGGCGCTGGCAGCATGGGGGGGGGGGGGCGCATGGGGTGCACAGACATGAACACACACACACACACACACACACACGCACACAGACACACACATGCATTCACACACGCGCATGCACGCCTTGACATCCTTTCCCCCCCCCTGTGTGGTCGCGCAGCCCGCACGCCACCGCAGACATCTTTGCTGCCCTCAAGGTGTGTGTGTGTGTGTTTGTGCGTGTGTGTGCATGTGTGTGTATGTGCGTGTGCGTGTGTGCGTGCGTGTGTGTGTGTGCGGGTGGGTGTTTGTGTGTGCGGGTGGTCTGTGTGGGTGCAGCTGACGTGTCTTGAGCCCCCCCCCCCCTCCTTCTGGCACCCCTCCCCTCCCCAGCACACGCACACGCACACACACACGCTCACACTCACCCCAGGCCATACAAGAAGATCCGGATGCCGCGTTGGCTGCGCTGATTTGCCTTCCGCCGCACACACACACACACACACACATACACGCACACATGTGCGCACACACGCACACATATACACACACGAGCCCCCCCCCCCCAACACACGCACATACATACGCACACACACTCACACATACACCAGGCACAGCAAAAGCAGCCGGATGTCCTGACCCCCCCCCCCCCACACACACACGCCCCGCACCACCACCACACAAAACCAGGCCAACCAAGAAGAGCCGGATGCCGCGGTGGCTGCGCTCGTTGGCCTTCCGCCGGATGGCGCCGCCGCTGCAGAGGCGGTCGTCAACACGGCGGGCCAGGTGGGTTTTAAAACTGTTTAACAGGTGGGGTTTAAAACCGCAGAGGGACTCTGAGGAGCCGAGGGTAACATACAGAGGTTGGTAACGCTCGTGGGCCTTCCGCCGGATGGCGCCGCTGCGGCGGAGGGGTCGTCAACCTGGCGGGCCAGGTGGGTTTTAAAACATTAAAAAAAATTCAACCCTCAGATAGTTCCTAAAACTAGTTCAGGCTGGAACACCTGACCCCCCACACACCCACACCCACACACCCACACACACCCCTTGCAGGACCTCCTCCGACGCCTGCCCGGCATCACCGACGGCAACTTCCGTGCAATCATGGCGGCGGCGGGCAGCCTCGCAGGGCTGGCAGACTTGGTGCGGTGTGCGCGAGGGCGGGGGGGGGAGGGGGGGGGAGGGATGCGATGTTTAAGGTTGTTGTTGGCCCCCTGCCCCTCCGCACACGCACACGCACGCGCGTGCGCGCACACGTGCACACACACACACACACACACACACAAACACACACACACACACACACACGTGCGCGCACGCACACACACGCATGCGCACATGCAGGGACTGTCCGAGCTAGAGACCGCGATGGGCCCACGCGGAGCAAAGATGCTGCACGAATTCCTTCACACGCGCGGCACGCGCCTGCCGTGACAAGGGCGTTTTTTTTTTACAGTTTTTACATGTACGCGTGAGTCAAGGCCTAGACTACACGTCTAGGAGCTCTACTCGTAGAGCCCGCAAGGCCACGCAGCGCGCCAGCCTTCCAGGGTGACGAGGGCGTTGCCAGTGTCGGGCGTTGGAGCCATCCGAGCAGTGCCGTTGTTGAGCTTTGGGCTGTTGCGGCGCAGAGATGCTGCACGAGGTCCTGCACACGCGCGGCACGCGAGTGCCTTGACGAGGGCGTTTGCCAGTGTCGGGCGTTGGAGCCATCCAGCAGTGCCGTTGTTGAGCGTTCCGTTGCGGTGCAGATGCTTACAGTTTACAGTGCGCACTCGCGGGGCGTGGGATTGAGGGAGCTGCCTAACGAGGCTGCACAGGTGCTTGGGTCCGTTGCCGTGCAAAGATGCTGCGCGAGTTCCTGCACACGTGCTGTGAGCAAGGCTGACCGTGGTGGGGCTCTCGTGAGATCTATGTGTAGCCACGTGCTCAGGACGGTCTTATAAGCCTTGAGGTGCCCCTGACTGTATGTATTCTCTCGTGAGCGCGCCTTGCCTGGAAAGTGCAACACTTCAGGGGCGCCCTAACTACACGCCTGATGAGCGGGTCGTGGGCTCGTGTCGCCTAAAGACACCCAGGGTTGAGATCCGCCCCAGCCCCATCCGCATGGACTGCTGCGTCTTCCTGGAGGCCGATCGGCTGCATGGCAGCGGGAGATTCGGATGGAGCAGAAGGGCATACTCCGATGTGTGGACCGCCTCCCCCACTTCCTCCATCCCACCTAATTCCGCGCAGCCCAGATGCAGTAATGGGTCCACGAGCTACCGCTGTCTAGGTCGAGTTCAACGTGTGCCAAGCCCTGCAGGACGTGAGCATGCACAGCCAAGTCGACATTCAAATGCACACGCCCATGCAACGCTGCGCTGAAGCCTGCCTTGCAATGATACGCACACGGAGCCACCAGAGGCGTAGGGGCGTGCGAGGCCTGCACGCGGCGCAGAACATGCCATGCAACCCCATGTGCGCACGCTGATCATACCATGCACCTCCAAATTGCCTCTCTCGCTTTTGTCGCGACCGTCTCACCGCCCACCCTGCAGCGTCACAAGGCTGCGTCTCCAGCACAGCGACAATCTCGCACAGCAGCCAGCAGAAGCGACTCCACAAACTCAAGCAGACATGTGAGTCGCTGCCATGCGTGTGCAGGCGTGTGCAGGCGTGGCGGGCAGGGTCTCTGTGCTGCTGGGGCAGAATGGAGGCGGTGCCATGCAAGGCACGCGAGTGCAGGCAGTTGGGTTGTAGCTTGAATAGCCAGCCTTGACCACCCGTCGACGCCTGCTCGCATGGTGCGTGCGCAGGGGCGACATCGTGGATGATGAGCTGGCCGACCAGTTTGCGGCCATGCACACCAACCCCATAAACCCTACCAAGCTCATTACGTCGGACGGTGAGGCGGAAAGCTGTGCGATTGGCAGAGAGGGGTGGCGGGTTGCGAGGCTGCCACTTGCGCTGCATCATGGGCATACGCGCGGCACGCCTGCGCTGCTGCTGGCACGCTCTGATGCTGCCGTGCTCGCCTGCGTGCACAGCACGGCAACAGCTGCACACTGGAGCCTTGCTCTGGCGCGTGCTGCCAGCTGCTGCGTGTGCCAGCATGTGCTGACGTGCTCGCCTGCATGCACAGCGCGGCAGCAGCTGTGCGCTGGAGCCTAGTTCTGGCGTGTGGTGCCAGCTGCTGCGTGTGCCAGCATGTGCTCCCCTGCTCATGCTGCCAGCGTGTGACAGCACGTGCTGCGCATGCTGCACGTGCTTCACGTGCTGCCAGCTGCTGGCTGCCCGCTGCTCCAGCCGCGCCGTGCATGCCGCGCGCACACACACGCACCATTGTGCGCCACCCGCAGCGCTGCAGTACCTGCGCGACGTCAAGAACCGGTTCGCGGACAACAGGGACGTCTACGACACATTCCTGGAGATCATGAAGGAGTTCAAGGAGAGGAGGTAGGCTGGGGCAGCATGGTAGAGAAGGGGAAACCGGCTGGGGCAGCCTCCTGAGCAGTGTGAGCGTCCTCCCACCTCAGCCCGGGTTTGGAATAGCTGTGGCAGCCTGAGCTGGTGGCACAAAGAACAGGAAACCGGTCGGAGGCGGAAGGGGAGAGGGCGAGGGGTGGCGGGCGTGCTGGACACACACCCTGCTGCAGCAATAGCAACCGGGAACCGGTGGCGTCAGGGCTGCGCACGATGTGCGCCCGCCTGCTCCCAGCCTGCTCCCAGAGCCTGCTCTGAGCCTGCTCTCAGCCTGCTCTCAGCATGCTCCCAGCATGCTCCCAGCATGCTCCCACCCTGCTCCCAGCCTGCTCCCAGCCTGCTCCCAGCCTGCTCCCAGCATGCTCCCAGCATGCTCACAGCCTGCTCTCAGCCCGCTGTGCCATTCCCCACAGGATCAACACCGCCGGCGTCATCAAGCGAGTGAAGGCGCTGTTCAAGGTGCGCGCTTGCCACGCGCGCACACCTCCACTAATACCACTCGCCAACACATGCATTCAAGCATGACAACCAACCAAGCAACCAAGCAAGCGTTACATGAGGCCGTCTGCATGCACCGGCAATGCCTGTACTACCAGCATACACCAGCACACACCCCGACAATTGATACAAGGTCTGACCCGGGCATTGGGATGTCTTTCGAATAGCGGGTGACCGACCAGTGCCTGAATCGAGCATGGCTCACACACACACAAACGCACACACACACACACACACACACACACACACACACACACACACACACACACACACACACACACACACACACACAAACGCACACGTGCACACACACACACACACACACACACACACACACGCACCCATGCACGCACAACGCACCGCATGCTTCAGTCATGGCAGCCTGCCTCGTGAGGCGGCTCCCTCAATCCCACGCTGTTCAATGTGCGCAAGCTGCAGCGCCGCATTGCTGCAGTGCGGTGTGCGCACTGCCGCGCACGCGCACGCCCTCCACTCGCTAACACATGCATTCAGGAGTTGCATGAGCGGTAGTGCCGCATGCCCACTCAGCTTGCCGATGCAGCCACACACACACACACATATACACGCACACAGCAATCTTGGTTGCCTGCCTCGTTAGGCGGCTCCCTCAATCCCACGCCCCGAGGTTGCACACTGGAAACTGTAAACTGTACACCCATCATGCTCTGCAGGGCCACCGCGAGCTCATCCTTGGCTTCAACACGTTCCTGCCAAAGGTGTGTGTGTGTGTGTGTGTGTCACACCCTGCTATGTGTGTGTGTGTGTGTCTCTTCTCCTTTCCTTGCCTCGCCTGGCCGCACTGCACCGCGGGGTAGCAGCGTGCTTGCGAGCGTCCCCTTCATCTCACACTCCACAGGGCGCACTGTACAACTGCAAAACTGTACAACTCCTCTCCTCACAGGGCTAAGAGGTCACGCTTGCGTGCATCTCGGACGACGAGGACGAGGTGAACGACCAAGTGCCCGGGAAGGGCCAGGTGGGGAGCTGATAATGAAAAACAAATTGTCTGTGTGACACCATAATGATGTATAAGACCTGTGTCGGCGCTAGCGCCCGACACCTTAACTCAGTCTCAGGTTGAAACTCGCTGGCTGCCTGGTAGGGGTGAGGATAAACCCCCACATGCGCGCACGCACTGAGTCTAGGGGTGTGTGTGTGGAGGCTAAGGGTGTGTGTGGGGAGGAGGGGATGGGGGTCCCAAGGGACGCTGCACCGGCGCACGCACGCGTACACACAGACGTGGACATGCACATACGTCAACACACGCACACAAACGCACACACAAATACACAGAGAGAGAGAGAGAGAGAGAGAGAGATCGTTACAGAGAACTCTGCACGGCAGACCTAGATAGGCTTTCTGGTCATCATTGAGGAGGTTCCATTTCGAGGCGGGTGATCAACCGTGCGCCAACAAGAGGGTGAATAACCTCATTCAAACAGCAGTGGGGGAAAGGGGCAAATGCGGGTCACTGACGGCTGTGTTCGTCACTCCGCTTCAACTGAGTTTAAACTAGGTCTCGGTAGATTGAAATCTACATTTGTGGAAATCTCGCTTAGAGGATCCACTCGGGGGTGACTCGCTTGGACAAGAGGTCCATGAACACGGGGTGCTTAGAGATGTCGCGTTTGAAGTTGGAAAAGTGGGTGTTTGCGGGGGAACGGAACTTGACGGAGTGGGCGAAAAAGTTGCCGGCGAAAAAGTTGCCGGCGCTCAGCCGGTAGGATGTGATGGCGCCGCCGGCATAGAGCGAAGTCATGTCCGGTCGGCGGTACGCAAAAAGGGCGGCAGTGGGGGGGTGTATGATGTCGGGAGGGAGTGTGGGGGGAGAAGGGACGGGCGGGTGTGTGGAGATGGAGGGGCGGGGGGACGGGGGAGGTGGGAGGCGGCGGATGAGGGAGCCGATGAACGTAGCACGGTGCTTGTTGATCGTGTCGATGATGGGGAACGTACAGGGGGTGGTGGCATGCATCGTCGTGGTGGAAGTGTGCTCTGTGGTGTGAGGAGGGATGCCCTTGATGAGGCGGAGGAAACGGTTGTGGGTTACTTCAAGTCGGTGGATGTGGGCCTTGTTCAACGTCCATGTCTGGCAGCCATACAGTAGGGCAGAGATCACAAAGGCGTTGCAGAGGTGGATCTTGGTAGTGGGAGAGATTGAGTTGGAGTTCCAGAACCAGGGAATGAGACGGTTGAAGGCGTACCAGGCACTTCCGATCCGGCGTGAGATCTCTGAGTCGAGGATGTCAGAATCAGACGTGTTGGGAGCGTCATCAGAAGGGGCGGCGGGGGAGGACGGAATACTTCCCAGGTATTTGAACTTGGAGGTGGAGTGGACCAGGTGGGGGGTAGATGAGGAGTTGGAGGGGATGGTGATAGGGGAGGAGGGGACGGTGAGGGCAGAAGGGTGGCCGAGGAATTGTGCCACGGTTTTGTCGTAGTTGATCGCATGCATCCTCCTGCCCCTCCCCCGCCGCAATCCACAGTTCATCCAGAAGCATGCGGTTGAGTTTGACCAGGCCATCATATACACATGGCGGGGCGACACACACACACACACACACACATGCTCTGCCTCTGAACACAATTTGTCGCAAAGCAGCTGCCGCTTGAGTTCGACCAGGCAATCACACACACACACACACACACGCACACACACGCACACACACACACACACATCCTCTGTCTCTTCACACAGTACATCGCAAAGCAGCCGGTTGAATTCGACCAGGCGATCGCACACACACAACCAACCAACCAACCAAGCGTTACATGTGGCCGTCCGCATAGACACACACACACACACAAACACACACACACACTCCTTCTCTCTCACACACACACAAACTCACACACTTACACAATCCTCTGTCTCATCACACAGTACATGGCAAAGCCGCCGGTCGAGTTCGACCAGGCAATCACTCACACACACACACACACTCTCTCTCACACACACACACTCACACACACACACACACACATCCTCTGTCTCATCATATAGTACATGGCAAAGCCGCCAGTCGAGTTTGATCAGGCAATCAGCTTCGTCAACAAGATCAAGAGCCAGTTCCCGCCATCCGACGAGCGCGTGTACAAGGTAGGGTTAGGGCTAAAACCCTAAACCCCTTAAGGGTTTAGAGTTAAGGGTTTAGTTCTAAACCCCTTTAGGGTTTAGGTTCAAGGGTTTAGAACTAAACCCTTAACTCTAAACCCCAACCGGGTAGGCTGGCGCGCTGCGTGGCCTTGCGGGCTCTCCTAGTAGAGCCCCCCTAGACGTGTAGTCTAGGCCTTAAATCACGCCCCGGGGGGTCCTCAGGGCGCGTACGTGTAAAAACTGTAAAACCTTAACCCTAACCCCTGATGATAATCAGATGATGATGATGGATGGATTTTACAGTCGCGTGTGACGCACCCAACCCTAAATCCCTAAACCCACAAACCCTAACCCCACCGGACGAGCGCATGTGAGGTAGTGCAACACGGCACACACAGTACGCACAGCAAACACAGCACACGTACAACCTAAAGTCATCAGAATCTACCCAAGATACACTGCTCACCGCCCCCTCCCCTCCCCAGGAGCACAGCTCACACAGCACACACAGCGCACACAGCACACACAGCACACACAACAGCACACACAGCACATGCACGTCAAGCCCCCCCTCGCAGCCCCCCTCCAGGAGTTCACACAATCAGCACACACGCACATGCATCTGCCAGACGCTCACGCACTCCCTCACCTCCCCCCCTCGTCCCAGGAGTTCCTGGAGATCCTCAACATGTACCACAAGGTTCACAAGACGATCCACTTGGTGTACAACGAGGTGCGTGCAGACACCGAAAGTACAAAAAACTATTGTTACTGCGGTATCCGAAAGTAACTGAAAACGGAAAAAACCGAAGTATTTTTGTGTTTGCTGCTACCCATGGTTGCCCGCTGTGTTGTTGCTTGTTGCTGCTCACTTTTCTGTGTTGTGTTGTGCCGTGCCGTGCCGTGCCGTGCCGTGCCGTGCCGTGCCGTGCCGTGCCGTGCCGTCCCGTGCCGTGCCGTGCCGTGCCGCGCCGTGCCGTGCCGTGATGTGCTGTGCGATGGGATGCACACACGGGGAGGAGTCAGATCTGGGGGCCGAGTGCCCTGTCTAGGTCCAGCCCCAACCCACTAGCCCCGCCCCCCACCAGTAGCCAGCCACCCGTCTGTAGCGCTCGGGCGTTATACGCCGAGCAAGGTCGAACATGCTGCCTGTAGGTGCGACACACACGACTGTAAAATCCATAATCCTCATCACACGCATGCATGCGTGATCTCCATTTTCGGTTTCCAAAGCCGGAACTACCGTTTTCAAAGCCGGAATTTCAGTCAACTGACTTTGGA
Organism: Chlamydomonas sp. UWO 241; assembly: GCA_016618255.1. Classification (NCBI taxonomy): domain Eukaryota; kingdom Viridiplantae; phylum Chlorophyta; class Chlorophyceae; order Chlamydomonadales; family Chlamydomonadaceae; genus Chlamydomonas; species Chlamydomonas priscui. Next base: position 165,574 of record VFSX01000186.1, on the reverse strand, counting down.
AATAATTGTGTTCCCCTGAAAAGGAAATCACTGGCTGATCACTGGCACACAAACTCACCTAGAGGTCGCAGTGCTATTCCGAAACCACAACGACCTGCTCGACGAGTGCACTTTAAAGCCTTGATCCCCCCCAATGCACCCTTAAAGCCCTAAACCATATCGCAAGTTGCTGTTTCAACCCAACATAGACTACACCCTTCCGATGTCCGCCACGCGCAGCCCCGGCACCCCAGTGCCCAAGGAATGAATGGTAATCGATCGAGAATCCTCCTCCGTTAGTCGGCGCCGAGCAACGGGCGCGAGGCACGACGCCAGGCTCTCTCACACTCGCACAAGGGGCGCGATGCACGGTGCTGTTCCGAAACCAACAGCCCTAAACCCCAAACCCTGTCCCCTAATCCCTTAACTCCGCACCCCACACCCCAACCCCTAAACCCTGAACTCTGAGCCCTAAACCCTGCACAGGTGGCAGTGCTGTTCCGAAACCACAACGGCCTGCTCGAGGAGTGCACCCTAAGCCCTCAACCCTCGACCCTCAACCATAAGCCCTAAACCCTTAACCCTTGACCCCAAACCCTGCACCCTGCACCCTAAACCCTGCCCAGGTCGCAGTGCTGTTCCGAAACCACAACGACCTGCTCGAGGAGTTCACGTACTTTCTGCCAGACGCGCAGGTGTGTGGCGTGTGGGGGTGTGGATTCCACACCAGAGTTTGGGTGGGAGAGGAGTCCAAGGGCGGAGTGGAGGGTGTGGGGTGCATTTCCTGCCAGCCGCGCAGATTTGTGGAGTGTGGGTGTGTGGATTCCACACAAGGTGTGTTTGGGTGGAAGAGGAGTCCAGGGGCGGTGTGGAGGGTGTGGGGTGTGGACCAGGTGTGGCAGAGGGCTTCACGCACTTCCTGCCAGCCGCGCAGGTTTGTGGAATGTGGGTGTGTGGATTCCACACCAGATGTGCTTGGGTGGGAGAGGAGTCCAGGGGCGGTGTGGAGGGTGTGGGGTGTGGACCGGGTGTGGTGGCAGAGGGCTTCACGCACTTCCTGCCAGCCGCGCAGGTGTGTGGAATGTGGGTGTGTGGATTCCACACCAGGTGTGTTTGGGTGGAAGAGGAGTCCAGGGGCGTTGTGGAGGGTGTGGGGTGTGGAACGGGTGCGGCAGAGGAGTTTGCGGAGTTCCTGCCAGACGCGCAGATGTGTGGAGTGTGGGTGTGTGGATTCCACACCAGATGTGCTTGGGTGGGAGAGGAGTCCAGGGCGTTGTGGAGGGTGTGGGGTGTGGCAAGGGTGTGGAGTGTGGGGGTGTGGATTCCACACCAGGTGTGTTTGAGAGTCCAGAGGCTGTGTGGAGGGTGGAGTGGGTGAGCCGAGGAGTTGGCCGCAGTGATCCCCCCGCAAGCCGTATACCGCTCGGGGCCGGATTTCCTGTTTCCCAGAACACCACCCCACACTTGGCAGCAGAGGCTGTGGAGGTGTGCGTTGGAAAGCTCTTGCCGAGAGCGGCAAAACGGCATGTGTTGCGTTAACACCCACGTTGTATCCATGCCTGGTATGCATGCCCGGTAAAAGTTGCTCTGGGAAACAAATCATTCATAAAATCCTTCTCAGGGGTCACTGGTTGGCCGACACTCACAACGCACACACAGACATACACACACTCCCAAACTCACAGCGCTGCGGACCCCTACCAGTTTGCCAGTCAAATAGAGTCAGGTGTCGGGCCTACCATAGCACCGACACATGCCTTAGACACCACTAGTGGCTTAGCCACTGGGCCTGCAGTCGCAAGCATAGCAGGTGTGCGTTCCTCAGTGATTTCCTTTTCGGCTCTTCACTGCCATTTGGCTGTATTCCGTCTGTACTTTGACCTTGAACGCAGCTCAATCCACACAGCGGATTTTTTGTCTGACAAGCCTGCCAGACAGAGCTCGTCGAGAGCTTTCAAGTGACCTCTGTATATGAGGGCAGACGGTCAACGGGAGGTCAGCGGTCAACGCGGTCAAAGCAAAATCCGGCTGTGAAATAATTAATTAAAATTCCTGAAAAGGAAACCGTAAAACATGTAAATCCACGAAAACACTCTTGTGCATGCAGGCTGTGTTTGTCAACACTCATACACACGCACACGCGCACACACACACACAAACACACACCAGTGATTTTGTTTTGGGCTCCTGAGAGCCACCGGGAGCCATTTGGCTCCTGACAACTTAAGTCGCCAGGAGCCAGGAGCCAGGAGCCAGGAGCCAGACACTTTTACAAGGACTTGGAAAAAAGTGTGGTAGGACATTGAGGCCCCGGAATCACCGCAGTTACAGTTACAGTTACATGGCATTCCAGCTAAGACAACACTAGTCCTAGTGCCACCGTCCTGTGAAGGACGATAGCCACCAGCCGGTTACCTGCCGTCTAGACTACCGCTCCCGCCGGCTAGTTTAGACCCAAACAAGTCCCTGAGGGACATGTCTGGCAAGGAGCGTATAGGAAAGGACCGTCCTCCTCCTGGCCTTTGAGGCCAACCACGCCGGCTGTGCCGACTGGCGGCGCTGAAGCAGAAAAGTCCCCGCCTGGCATGGTGCATGGTTGACCAACTCCATGCATGGGGCTCTGCCTGCGCCCCATGCGTCATGCATGGCCAGGTCCCACCCTCCAGGGGGGCCTGGGCAAACAGAGTCGTCATGGCAGGCTGCCTGAAGACCAATGCCGACGCCAGTCACCGGCAGACGAGTGCCCCCGAGGGTGAGCGCGGTGACAAACGCTGCGATGGTGAAGCGGATAAACTCTGTTGTTGCCTCTGCGGTCACCACCGCTGAAGCCCTGATGGAATCACCGCACCTAACCTAAACGACGAGTCACCAACAGCCCACTGTGCTGGCCTGGGCCACGCTCCCTCGGAGGAGGGGTGCACTTGGCCCCATGGCCGTCGAGATCCCGACGGACAAGAGGCCGGCTCACCGCCCCAAGGCGGCGAAGACCAGGGTTGCACGGGACGCTCGTCCTGAGGGGGGGTCAGCGTCCTGACTGTACGTAGGACGTAGGACGGTACCCCAGTGTACTGCCAGGACGCAGGACGTGGTACCGTACCCCAGTACAAATCACATCTTGTGCAACCCTGGCGAAGACGATGCTGCTTCCTGGCCAGAAGCTCGCGTCCCCGACAGAGAGAGAGAGAGTCTGCAACCGTGTAACCAACCGCCCAGCCAACCAGTTGCTTGATGGTCTGGTGATCCCATCAGAGAGAGCTCGTCAAGAGCTTGAAAATGGCATGTGACGGTCAACGGTCAATGGTCAATGGCTCCCAGGAACTAACTAAAAAAGCTGGAAAAATCACTGACACACACACACACACACACACACACACACACACACACACACATGCACGCACGCACACACACACACACACACACACGCACACACACACACTCACACATACCGTAGTACCGCTTTGCCTTGCCGATTAAATAATTCCGAGGACGTGCCGACAATGTCGATTTCTAAAAAATATTACCGAAAAGTAGAAAAATGCCAAAAGTGACGTCAAAACGGGACAAATTAAAATAAATCCCGTGGCAGGGCACCTAAATTCTAAACAATTACCCCCTTTATAAAATTTGCGGCAAGGCAAAGCGGTTTTACGGTACACACACACTCACACACACACACACACACACTCTCTCTCTTGTGCACGCCGGCTGCGCACCGCAAGCAGCGCCGTACGGTACACACACACACACACACACACACACACTCTCCTGTGCACGCAGCCTGTGCACCGCAAGCAGCGCCGTACGGCGCGCCCTGGAGGAGGACTTGAAGTGGAGGGTGGGTGGGTACCCCCCCCCAGGGAAGGGCTTTCTGTGTGTGTGTGTGTGTGGAGGAGGAATTGAAGTGGAGGGTGGGTGTGCCCCCCCCCCCCAGGGGAGGGCTTTGTTTGTGTGTGTGTGTGCGTGGGTGTCCGCCCCCCCCCCCCATCAGGGGAGGTCAGTGATTTCCTTTTCGGCTATACACAGCCATTTTGCTGTATTTCGGCTGTACTTTGACCTTGCACACAGCTCAACTCATGCAGTGGATTGTACGTCTGACAAGCCGGCCAGACAGAGCACGTCAACAGCTTCCAAATGACGTATGCATGAGGACAAACGGTCAACAAGGGGTCAACGGTCAACGCGGTCAAAGCGAAATCCGGCTGTGGAACAATTTATTATAAATCATGAAAAGAAAATCACTTGGGGAGGGCTTTGTTTTTGCGTGTGTGAGGGAGGGCTTTGTTTGTGGAGGAGATCTTGAAGTCGAGGGTGTGTGGGGAGGAAGGGTGGGGGTGGGGCTTTGTTTTCACGTGTGTGTCTGGGGGAGGGGGGGGGGGCTTTGCTTGTGCGGGGGAAGGGGGCGTGCCGCCTCAGTGTTTGTCGAGTGTGGACATGGGCTCGCATACCCGCTCTTGGCTCTCACAACCGTGTGGTTAGTAGTAGTTCTTTGGCGGTTCGTAACAACGGGGGACTGTGCTGGGAGGCTGTGTGTGATCGCCTCGCTGGCTTCTAGCCTTGTTGGATCGTTGTGTTTATACTCAGGGTCTAGGCGCTCCCGTTGTGTTTACGCTTTCGACGACGATGTGTGTGCGTGTGTGTGTGTGTGTGTTTGTTGAGGAGCTGAGGTTATTCACCCTCTTGCTGGCGCACGGTTGGTCTCCCGCCTTCAAACGGAATCTCCTCAATTGATGACTAGAAACAGCCTATCTAGGTCTGGGGCTCGATAAACGGAGGCGCGTTCTCGTCGCCGAGCCCTGGACCCAGCAATGCGGCGCTGCTGGTGACAAGGATCTCCGTGCCGCTGACGAGCGGGGTAAAATACGACTGGCCCGGCTCCTGCTAGACTGCCCCTCGGTGGAACACTTCAGGAGCGGCTTGCCTGGCGCTGCCATGGCTTGGCGAGTAGCCGCGGCGCTGCCGCGGCCCGTGCTGGGAGACGGCCCTTATCCTTCCCCCATGCAGGATGCCATGCGGCACCGATCTCGACGAGTTGATCGACGAGCGGAGGAGCTGGCGCCCGTCAATGCATGCTGGACATTGGTCAAGATGGCTGCCCGTGGAGGCGGGCTACCATCACGGCTTCAGCGGTGGCGACCGCCGAGGCAACACAGTAAATCCGCTTCACCAATCGCAGCGTTCGTCACCGCGCTCATCCTCGGGGTCGCTCGTCTGCCGGTGACTGGCGTTGGAAGGTCTTCAGGCAGCCTCCATGACAACTCTGTCGTCCATGCACCCCTGGAGGGTGGGACCTGGCCATGCATGAGGCATGGGGCGCCGGCTGAGCCCCATGCAAACGAGAGCTGGACAGCCATGCACTGCCAGGCGGGGACCGTTCCAGTCAGCGCCAGTCGGCTCTGCCGGCTTGACTGGCCACAAGGCCACTACTGTGACCCTGAGGAAGGTCCTCTCCTATATGCTCCTTGCCAGACATGTCTCTCAGAGGCCGCTGTTTGGGGTAGTCTAGCCGGCGGGAGCGGTAGCCTATCGGCCGGGAGCCGGCGGTACTCTAGAACTTAAGTGTGCTGGAGTATCGGCGGGTGTCTCTAGTAGAAGAGTAGCCTGCTTAGCTGGAAACCCCGTGTTACTGTTATCTAGGTCTGCCGTGCAGAGTTCTCTGTAACGATATCTGTGTGTGTGTGTGTGTGTGTGTGCGTGTGCGTGTGTGTGTGTGTGCGTAAGTGTGCGTGTGTATGTGACAGAGCTTTGTCCCAACCGACAGGTAATCGTCAGGGGAAAAGAGGGTGATGATGATGATGATGGATTTTACAGTCTGTGTGACACCAGGAACGATGTATTAGACCTGTGTCGGCGCAAGCGCCCGGCTGGTAGGGGCCAGAGAGTCAACCCCCACATGCGCGCACGCACTGGACCTAGACAGGGCACTATGGCCCCAGGTCCACCCTATACCACCCAGGTAGTGACAGCAACGCATTCCTCCAGGTAGGGTAGGTGACGGCGGCAGGCTGTGCTGGCCGCGGTGTTGCTTTAGGGGCGTTTCGGGATCACCACACCCCCTGTAGCTACCCTTAGCTACCCTTAGCTACTCTTAGCTACCCTTAGCTACCATTAGCTTACCTTAGTAGTTACCCTTACCTGGGCCAGTGTCAATGAGCCGCCTTGCCGAGACGCGTTCCGTTACAGTATGTATGTGCGAACGATTTCAACAGAACCGGAGTTTCCACTTCGATTCCAGATGATCCACTTCCTCAATGCCTTTAGAGGTGTCCCTGACTGTAACATCCATCATCATCATCATCAAGTATATGTGTATCATCAATTACTGGTGTCACACAGACTGTAATATCCATCATCATGTGATCGTGTGCGTGCGCGTGTGTGTGGGTTGGCCAGAGTGGCAACCCAAGTTGAAGTTGGTTGGCCAGAGCGGCAGCCCCCCCCCGACCCCCCCAAACCAAGGATACTATCCACTCGATTCAGGCGCTGGTTGGTCACCCGCTTTTCAAAAGACATCCCAGTGCACGGGTCAGACTTCGTAACAATTGCCGGGGTGTATTGCTGTTAGTAGTACAGGCATTGCCGGTGCATGCGGACGGCCTCATGCAACGCTTGGTTGGTTGTTGGTTGGTTGTGTGTGGGGGGGGTGGAGGTTGCAGAGTGCAGAGTGAGACGCGCAATTCTGCGCGTCTCACTCACTCACTTCTGCGCGTCTCAGCTCTAGATCTCCACGCCACCTCTCCACACCACATCTCCCCAAACCCCTAACCCACACCCACACGCACACAGAGAGAGAGAGAGAGAGAGAGAGAGAGAAATACGATGCAGCTCCCACCGCTCGGGCGACCTAGATAACGGCTCTTGCCTGTGCTAAATAACCTTCCTTCTGTCGTTTCATACCCCCCTCTTGCCGCTACTAAAGACCCCCCCGGCAATCGTTTCATGAGCCGAGGCTTAGGACCCTTGGATATAAAATTTGTTCAACAGCGGTTGACCTACCATATGCGCTAGTACGAGAGAACATTCGTGGGCTTGGGGTTGTTTGCGGGATCGGAATATTGTCATCAAAACTGTCAACCCCCCCCCCCCACACACACACACAATGCACACACACGCCGCTCTCCCCGCCACCCCTTCATGCCAAACTTAACCCATACCCAAACACACACATACACACACACGCAGCTGGTTACACGACCATGAATAAGGCTGCATGCACCCTTGCCTATGCCACAGGACTCATCTCGAGGTTTTGAAACCGCTCTCCCCACCACCTCTTTACACCAAACTTAACCCACACCCAAACACACACACACACACACACACACAAACACGACTTGGCGCCCCCCACACACAGCTTATCACACGGCTATACCTATGGCTGCATGCTCCCTTGCCCGTGCCACAGGACTCATCTCGACGTTTGAAACCGCTCTCCCCGCTACCTCTTTACACCAAATTGATCCCACACCAGAACACACATACACACACACACACAGCTGACCACACGACCATGACTATGGCTGCATGCGCCCTTGCCCGTGCCACAGGACTCGTCTCTGTGTTTGGCGCCTATCTCCCCGCCACCTCTTCGCACCAAACTAAACCCACACCCGAACACACACACACACACACAAACTGGCACCCCCCCCCACACACGCACATTATCACACGGCCATGACTATGCTTGCGTGCGTCTATGCCTGTGGCACAAGAACGGTCTCGGAGTTTGACGCGCTCGAGGGCGAGGCCACCCAAACACACACACACACTCACACACACACACAAACACACACACACACACACACACACACACACATACACACCTCAACACACACACAAACACACACACCTGAAAACACACACTCAACACACACCCGAACACGCACACGGCTTATCACACGGCCATGACTAAGGCTGCATGCACCCTTTTCCGGGCCACAGGACTGGTCACACCTCTAGACACAAAAATTGACCCACACCCCAACGCACACACACACACAGCTTATCACACGTCCATACCTATGGCTGCGTGCGCGCCCCTGTCTGTGCCACAGGACTCGTATCTGAGTTTGACGCGCTCGAGGGCGAGGCCACCCAAACACACGCGCACACACACACATACACACACACACACACACACTCACGCACACACACACACACACTGCCCCCCCCGTGCATATTATCACACGGCCATGACTATGGCTGCGTGCGTTAGTGCCCATGCCACAAGACTCATCTCTGAGTTTGACGCTGCTCTCCCCGCCACCTCTTCACACCAAACTCAACCCACACCAGAACACACACACACACACACACACAAACTGGCACACACACCCACACACAGCTTATCACACGTCCATACATATGGCTGTATACACCCTTGCCTGTGCCACAGAACTCGTCTCTGAGTTTGACGTGCTCGCGGTCGAGGCGGGCCACCAGGCAGCGTGCAAGGAGGGAGAGGAGGGCGAGGCGTCGTCATCGGGGGCGTAATGAGGCACCCACCACCAGCTACGGAACCTGCGGGTGAGTGAGAGGCCTTTGGTGGTCTGGTGCTGCTGCTGCTGCTGCTGCTGCTGCCGCTGGGGTGCGGTTTGTGGGGCCTTTGCATCATCATCGAGGGCATGAGACCCATCACCAGCAGAGGACCCTGCGGGTGGGTGAGTGGCCTCGGGTGAGCTGCTGCTGCTGGGGTGTGGTGTGCAGGGCCTGGGCGTCATCATCCGGGGCATTATGAGGCCCCGTCACCAGCTGAGGAACCCGCGGGTGAGTGAGTGGCCTCGGGTGTTCTGCTGCTGCTGCTGCTGCTGCTGCTGCTGCTGGGGTGCGGTGTGCGGTGTGCGGGGCCTGGGCGTCATCATCGGGGGCATCATGAGGCCCCGTCACCAGCTGAGGAACCCGCGGGTGAGTGAGTGGCCTCGGGTGTTCTGCTGCAGCTGCTGCTACTGCTGGGGTGCGGTGTGCGGGGCCTGGGCGACATCATCGGGGGCGTCACGAGGCCCCATCACCAGCGGAGGAACACGCGGGTGGGTGAGTGGCCTCGGGTGAGCTGCTGCTGCTGCTGCTGGGGTGCGGTGTGCGGGGCCTGGGCATTATCATCGGGGGCATCATGAGGCCCCGTCACCAGCGGAGGAACCCGCGGGTGAGTGAGTGGCCTCGGGTGTTCTTCTTCTTCTTCTTCTTCTGCTGCTGCTGCTGCTGCTGCTGCTGCTGGGGTGCGGTGTGCGGGGCCTGGGCGACATCATCGGGGGGCGTCATGAGGCTTCATCATCAGCGGAGGAACCCGCGGGTAGGTGAGTGGCCTCGGGTGAGCTGCTGCTGCTGCTGCTGCTGCTGCTGGGGTGCGGTGTGCGGGGCCTGGGCAACATCATCGGAGGGCGTCATGAGGCCCCATCACCAGCGGAGGAACCCGCGGGTGGGTGAGTGGCCTCGGGTGAGCTGCTGCTGCTGCTGCTGCTGCTGCTGCTGCTGCTGGGGTGCGGTGTGCGGGGCCAGGGCGTCATCATCTGGGGGCATCATGAGGCCCCATCACCAGCTGAGGAATCCGCAGGTGAGTGAGTTACCTTGATTGAGCCACTGCTGCTGCTGCTGCTGCTGCTGCTGCTGCTGCTGCTGCTGCTGCTGCTGCTGCTGCTGCTGCTGCTGCTACTGCTGCTGCCGCTGCCGCTGCTGGGGTGTGGTGTGCGGGACCTGGTCGTGCGGCGGCTGTGGGCGTTGCGCGGCCTGCGTGCTAGGCGCGGCTGCTGACTTGACTCCACTGCCGCCTCTGCTGCTTATTTTTGACTGACCCAACTGACGCCACTGCTACCGCCTGCTGCCCCTGGTAGGCTGGCACGATGCGTGGCTTTTCGGGTTCTCCTAGTAGATCCCCCCTAGATGTGAAGTCTAGACCTTAACTCACGCCCTGGTGTCCTCCGGGCGCGTACACGTAAAACCTCTAAAACCCACCTGCTGCCGCCGCCCCTCCCCAACAGGACGTGCACGGAAGAGGTGGGTAAGGGGCGGCGTCCGGACACGAGCGGGGTCGTGGACAGGCCGGCACAACGCCCGGGGACGAGACAGCAGAAGTGGTCGCGTCTGTATGATGCGATGAACGACGGGGCCGACGTCGACGTATTACAGGCCAACCGCGCGCTGCGATGGCATCGGAGGTCAAGGGGCAGCGGCAGCGGCAGCAGCAGCAGGCAGGGACAGGGTGGGGACAACAGTAGTGGTCACGCCTGCATGATGCGATGAGCGACGAGGCCGACGTGGTCAGGGCGCACCGCGCGCTGCGCTGGCATTGGAGGAACAGGGGCAGCAGCGGAAGTTGCAGCAGCAGCAGCAGGGATAGGGGCAGCAGAAGCAACAGCAGCAGCAACAGGGATAGGGACACCAGAAGTGGTCGCGTCTGCATGATGCCATGCGCGACGAGGCTGACGTGATCCAGGCGCACAGCGCGTTGACATTGGGGTTTGAGGGGCAGCAGCAGCAGGCAGGGGCAGCCTGCAGGGGTATCAGCAACAGCAGGGACAGGGGCAGCAGTAGTGGTAGCCGACCACAGGCAGTGCGCGATGGATGCAGCGGCCGACGTGGTCCGGGCGTACCGTGCACTGTGCTGCCATCGGGGGTCGAGGGGCAGCAGCGGGGACAGCAGTAGTAGTTCTGGAGCGGGGCTGTCTACTCGCTTCTGGCCCTGAGCAACAGCAGCAGCAGTGCTGGCTAGGGGATGGGGGGTAATGCTGCGTGACGCCCACGTAGCTGGCTTTCCAAGCTTGTTCCATCGGCATGTGGGATCGTCCTCTTCTTGTGCCCGTGCCCCCAAGTGCTGCCGGTGATGGCTCAGCCGCCCCCTTGGGCCGACCACAGAGCTGATGGCCTGGAACCCCTCTCGCCCCTCCCTGTTCCCTCGCGTCCCCCCTGTTCCCTCGCGGCTCGTTGCACCCATTTGTCCGCCCACCGTGTTGCAATGGCATCGATACACAGCAGACTCCATGCACGCACACACACTTGTGCTGCAGAGCTCGCGAGAGCACGACGCGTGGAGACACGAAGCACCGCGGAAGAGGAGTGTGCGATGCGCCCGTGTACGGCCTGTGCACGGTGGTGCTATAAACAAGGACACTCTGCGCTATACAAGCGGCACATCATGTCGCAGGAGCTGTACCGAGGAGGGCCGTAGGAGGGAGGAATATGAGAAGGTGCCTAGTGGGCAGTGCACGCCAGAGGGGCCCTGCGCAGCCCAGTTGTGCTGGGCCAACGATACATTCTGCAGGGCCTGGCGATGAGTTTCTCCGATGGGCACGGCCCACTGCTGCCCCCAAACCATCAAATCGTGTTCCTGCCCTTTGCAGTGCCGCTGCCCCTGCTGCTAGCGGGTTGGAAGGTGCACATGTATGCGCGCACGTGTCAGCAGGTCTGGCGTTGCAATATAGTGGCCGCGGCAATTGATTGACTGGGGACTGGGGAACACTTGCATTGGAGATGGTTGTCTACAACTCCACACCCGCGTGGCTATGGGGCAGTCGCCCATCCCGCCCTCGCGCACCTCCTCGCTACCTACTCCGCCTCCCCAGCCTCTTCATCTGCCTGAAAATACTGGCGAGCAGCAAGCAGGACTTGACGCATAGCAGAGCATCGGTACCGTCCACTCCTGCGCGGGAGCATCCTCCTCCGATGTCGACAGCTGCTCTCCTCACACTGGCCAGGCTGAAGCTCAGGCCCGTCGTCCCACACCCGCTGAGGAGAACGACGTGCACAAGCACGCGTCCTCGCTCAGCAGTAAAGTTGGTTCTGGGTTGGCCAATTCACTGCGAGGCCTTGCGCTCCCTCGGTTTGCCTCCCCTTGACGCAGGCAGCCTGGCAATGACCTCGCCCGGGAAGTTGCGCTTGGGCCAGTCCGGGCCATGCAGCTTGACAGCTGCACAGTCGTACGCCCTTGCTGCGTCCTCTTCAGAGTCGTAGGATCCGATGCGCTGCACGCGCTTGGACTCCGGGTTCTGCAGCTGCGCCGCCCATGCAGAGCGGTCCTTGAGAAAGGCGACGCCGTTGAAGCGCGAGCTCTTCGCATCTCCCAGTGACACAGGCGGCTCGCTGATGGCCTCACCGGGGAAGTTGCGCTTAGCGTAGCCGGGGCCATGCAGCTTCACAGCCGCGCAGTCGTATGCCCTCGCTGCGTCAACCTCGGAGGCGTAGGTTCCAATATGCTTGCGCTGCGGTTTATACAAGGACGCCGCCCATGCTGATGAGGCCTTGTTCCAGGTGACGCCAAAGCTGAAGCGCGAGGCCTTGCGCTCTTTCCTCTTGGCTCCCAGTGACACAGGCGGCTCGCTGATGACCTCGCCCGGGAAATTGCGCTTGGGCCAGCCTGGCCCATGCAGCTTCACAGCCGCGCAATCGTACGCCCTGGCTGCATCCACCTCAGAGGCGTAGGATCCGATGCGCCGCGGGCGCTTGGTCTCCGGGCTGTACAGGTACACCACCCAGGAGGACTGCTCCTTGGAGACGCCGTTGAAGCGCGAGCTCTTTGCATCTCCCCGCGACGCAGGTGGCTCGCTGATGATCTCGCCCGGGAAGTTGTGTTTGGCGTAGCCTGGGCCATGCAGCTTAACAGCCGCGCAGTCGTATGCCCTGGCTGCGTCCTCCTCGGAGTCGTAGGATCCGATGTGCTGCTGTCTCTTGGTCTCTGGGTTGTACAGGTGCACCACCCATGCAGAGCGGCCCTTAAGGCAAGTGACGCCCTTGTATCTGCGCGGCTTGCGGCCATCAGGCCCTCCGCCCTTCGCATGGCCCCCCTCCTGCATGGCTGCTGCGAGCACGGGCCGCCGCGGCGGCTGCAGCACACGCGCTCCACCACCGCTAGCAGGCGCCCTCGTCAGCATGCCCAGACTTGCTGTCGGGCGCCTGATGCCCGCATGCGCCGCCAGCAGCTGGCTGCGGGGTGGGCTGCCGGGCGGCCGCGCAGCACCCATGCAGCGCCATGCGGACGGCGCCAGCATGGGGAGCAGCCAGACACTCACGAGCTGCTTCTGCTTCTGCTGCTGCTGGTGCTGCAGGATGTGGCACCACCTGACGCAGGAGGTGCCTTTGCGGGAACTGGCAGTGGCTACCCTGACAGGG
>VFSX01000186.1:135000-147500 GCA_016618255.1 Chlamydomonas sp. UWO 241 | reverse complement strand
ATAAGACGAATCCAACGCATCCATTTCCAGCTCAATCGCAGGTTTGCAGAGCATCCTCCCCCTCGGGGGGTGTGAAACGGTGGTCCACACCAGCCACCCCATCTCCCACCCCCACCCCCCTGCAATATGTACTGGGTGTGTGGATGATCTGAGGGTGGATTTTGACTCCTCTTTACGAAAGAAATCCAACGCGCCCACTCCCATTTCGAACGGCAGTCCGAGTAGAAAGTTATAGGATTTTTTTTAGAAAAGCACTTTGAGGGGGACCCCACCCCCTTTGGCCCATTTTTGCTAGGGATGAATATGGACGTGACTAACGGAGGGGAAGGGCATGGCGCCGGTCCGGTGTCAACATTTGAAGGTTTGGGGCATAGGTTCTGAAATCGACTTTCCTGCCCCCCCCCCCCCTGGGGTTGTGACTAGAATGGCTGGAAGTCAAGCTGCAAGCACTGCAGCAATAGGTTAAGCGGCGCAGCGTGGCGTGCACGCGTGCGCCAGGGGTTTCCTTGGGGTGAGTCATCCTTTCGTTTTTCCCGAAGAGGCTTGCCCGGTTTCGTCGGGATTTCGGCCTGCAGCATGAAGAATCGCTTCGACAAGTGCGAAAATCGACGTTTTCACACTTTTCTGCGGAAAAATCGCCTCCGCATGTCGTGTTTCCTGAGCGCACCCTCCCCAAAATTATCGGGAGCGCGCCCTCCGGACACACATTTTTTCGTTTCCCGATCGGGAAGGAAACCGCTGGCGTGCGCTCTTCCTTGAGCATTCACACCCACTTGCGCGCACACGCACATGAATGTACATCGAGGGTCTTGTCCGGGTTGCACCTCGCCCATCACCCCCCTCTTCAGGGTTTTAGGGTTGCGGGTTTCTATCGCAAGTTGCTGTTTCAACCCAACATAGGCCAAACTTGAAAAACACCAAAACACCAAAATGACATGCTGGTCGAAACCGTCGCATGGGACGCTCCGCCACTGGTAATGCATGCGAGGCCCCTAGAATGGATCGCCAGTGTGTCGAGTGTGCGTGGGGGGCGTTGGGAGGCGCCATGCGGTGTGCTTTGGTGTCGGCTGTAGTCGACAGCTTGCGCCTGATGTCGCCCCTCGCGCCTCATGCGCGACGCCGAGTACGGAGGAGGGCTCTCAGTCGACAAATCTTCATTCCTTGGGCACTGGGGTGCTGGGGCTGCCCGCATGCGGACCTCGAAAGGGGTGAAGTTTGGTGTTTTCTTGTTTTCTTGTTTTTCAGGTCTGTGTTGGGTTGAAACAGCAACTTGCGATAAAGGTTTCAGGGTTAGGGTTTAGAGTTTAGGGGTTAAGAGGTTTTTTTTCGAGTTTAGGGGTTAAGGGTCTCAGTTTTTAGGTCTAGTTTTGGAATGAGGATCGTCCCGGATTTGGGACGCTTTTTTACGATTAGATATCTCGGTGTAGAAATCGATTCACACCCCACCACTTAGGAATCGGGGACCTTATACCCCCTTCTAAGGGCTCTGAAATCGTGGAAGCCATTGCTTGAGTCTGCAGCGCGTCGCGGCTGCTCGAAGTTGCTTAATTCGGGTCGCGGGCGGTGGCGGGCCGAGCCCCGACGGGTTTAGGGCGTGCGTGCCCGGCTTCATCGTGTCCTGATCAGCCATATGACCCCCGAGGCATACGCGCACGCACACGCACGCCCCCCCCCCCCCCCCCCGACACACACGCAGGCACACACACCAGGCCGACACCGCACGCTACCTCGATGAGATGCACTCCCTGCCGGCAACCTCACACACACACACACACACACACACACACACACGCCCACAGACGCACAGACCCACACACACACACGCTGCACACAAACACACATACACATGCACGCACACACACACACACACACACACACACGCACATGCACATACACACACACACACACACGCACTCCAGGCCGACATCGCGCACTACCTCGACAAGATGACCTCCCTCTCTGCCGAGAACCACACAAACACATGCACACACACACGCCCCCCCCCACACACACATGCACACACACACACACACACACACACACTCCAGGCCGACATTGCGCGCTACCTTGACAAGGTGAACTCTCTCTCTGCCGAGAACCACACCAACACACACACACGCACATGCACACACACACACACGCACTCCAGGCCGACATCGCACGCTACCTTGACAAGATGAACTCCCTGTCTGCCGAGAACCACACAAAGCAGCTGCAGCTGGATGATGCGAGCGAGATGCTCAAAGACAGGTGTGCATGCGGGAGCAGGGGAGTGCATGCGGCAGGGGCGGGGGTGGGGGCAGGGGGCAGGACAGGGGGCAGGGGGCAGAGCAGGGGAGTGCATGTGAGATGCTAAAAGACAAGTGTGCATGCCGGAGCAGGGGAGTGCATGCGGCAGGGGCGGGGTGGGGGCAGGGGGTGGGGGCAGGGCAGGGGGCAGGGAGCAGGGAGCAGGGGAGTGCATGCGAGATGCTCAAAGACAGGTGTGCATGCGGGAGCAGGGGAGTGCATGCGGC
Source organism: Chlamydomonas sp. UWO 241 (assembly GCA_016618255.1). Classification (NCBI taxonomy): domain Eukaryota; kingdom Viridiplantae; phylum Chlorophyta; class Chlorophyceae; order Chlamydomonadales; family Chlamydomonadaceae; genus Chlamydomonas; species Chlamydomonas priscui. The sequence goes on along the minus strand of VFSX01000186.1, from coordinate 144,984 downwards.
AGGGGCGGGGTGGGGGCAGGGGGCTGGGGGCAGGGGGGGCCAGCGGGACCCTCTGTGGGGAGTCTCACAGCAGAGTGGCTCATAGATAGGTAGCCATCCCTGAGGGCACGCTCTCCCTCCCCCCATCGCACGCCGCGTGCGTGACATGCGTGCCCCCCGCTCCCCCCCTCCCCCCTCCGTCCGCCCACACTGTTGCCAGCACTTCTGAGCACTTGCTAGCACCCCATCCCACGCCATTGCTGCTGCTGTGCAAGGAGAAGCTCGAGGGTGCCGTGCGCAAGCAGCATGACTTGATCGAGAAGCATAGGAGCTACGGTGTCTGCCATCCTCCAGTCCTGCACCTTCCATGCGCCTTCCATGCACCTTCCATGCACCTTCCATGCACCTTCCATGCACCTCTTCTTATCTAGGGAGATGCTGGAGGACGCCGTGCGCAGGCAGCATGGCGTGATTGAAAAGCAGGGCGAGCGACTCAAATGCCCCATTCTTTCCTTTTCTGGTCGCTTGCTTAATCCGTCAAGCAACACCCACGTCATTGCTGCTGTGCTAGGGGACGCATTGCGCAAGCAGCACAACTTGATCGAGAAGCAGAGCGAGGAGCTCGAGTGCCTGCCCTGCACCTGCCCCGCGCCTTCCATGCGCCTTTCACGCACCTTCCATGCACCTCCCCCTTATCCAGGGAGATGCTCGAGGACGCCGTGCGCAAGCAGCACGACCTCATCGAGAAGCAGAGCGAGGAGCTCAAGGGCCTCAAGAAGACGCTGGAGGAGCGGGACGAGCAGCTCGACAAGGCGCACTTCCAGATCGAGGTGGGGCTTGGTCTTCCTTTCCTTGTTAGCTAGGACTACAAAGACTGAGTGGGGTCATTGTTTCGGGTTGTTGTTGTTGGGGGTTGGTTGGTTGCGTTTTGGCGTCTGCAAGCGCACCAAACGAAGGCTGCGGCGCATCGGTGGTTTGTTCCGTGCCTCTGTCTTGGTACTTCTTTTTGATGGGGCTTTGCTTCGGGTGCGCATCGGGTTGGATTTCGCGCGCACTTCCAGCTTCCAGATCGATATGGGGTTTTGTCTCGAGTCGTTGCTTCGGTTTAATGGGGTGTTCTTCTGTTTTTTTTCATGTATGTAGCGCTACCGTGGGCTACCTTTGTAGCTTTACCTTTCTTTGGTGAGCCTCGTGCCTGCTCTCTTAACTCCCGCTGGAGCTTTGGAACCGAACGTGTGACCGCCGGCAGTGGATTGTAAAACTCTCATCACCATCATGTGTAGGGACGAGCAGAGCTGGGTATGTAGGGACGAGCAGAGCTGCTGTTGAGCTCTCAACAAGGCGCACTTCCAGATCGAGGTGAGGCTTGGTCTCCCTTTCCTTATTAACTAACTAGTTAGGACCTGAGTTAGGACTACAAAAGCTGAATGACTTCAGTGTTTCGAGTTGTTGTTGTTGGGGGTTGGTTGGTTGCGGTTTGGCGCAGGGTCACCGGAAACGGCCAACGGTCCCCTCCGTTGGCGTTGGCCGTTGGCTGAGCCAACGGTGCCAGCGCCAACGGGCCAGCGGCGCCAACGGGGCGAAAAAACGCGCTCGGAAGCGATGAAAAGTGTGGCATCGGAAAATTTGCGCGCTGCGAGCCGTTACTGGCGATATAGTGTGGCTGAATAGCTCATGCAGCGCTGGGATTACAGTAGACACCCTGAGGAGGGCACTGGGAGCACTTGCATGCCAAGCACGTACACACATCCAGTGCTCAAGGGTGTTGCGTGTGGGTCGCGCTCAGTTTGTTTGTGTTATTTCCCATGCAAGCATCATCCCCACTACTCTGTGGCTGCTAAGATCCATGATATGAGCACTTGTACGCCATCGTTGGCTGACAGTTGGCTAAGCCAACGTTTTTTTTTGCCGTTGGCGTTGGCACCGTTGGCGGTGGCCGTTGGCACCGTTGGCCCGTTGGCGGTGACCCTGGTTTGGCGCCTGCGAGCGCACCAAACAGAGGCTGCGGCGCGCCGGTGGTTTGTTCCGTGCCTCTGTCTTGGTGGTGGGGCTTTGTTTCGGGTGCGCCTCGGGTTGGACTTTGGGCGCACTTCCAGATCGATGTGGGGTTTCATCTCGAGTATTTGCTTTGGTTTCGTGGGTTTTCTTCTGTTTTTTCTTCATGGTTGTTTGGACGAGGAGCTCGACAAGGCGCGCTTCCAAATCGAGGTGGGGCTTTGTTTTCGTACTTTGGGTTCTTTTGCCATAGGGCATTGGTTCCGGTGCGCCTAGGGTTGGATTTTTGGCGCACTTCCATATCGATGTTGTCTCGAGTCGTTGCTTTGGTGGAATGGGCTTTCCTGATTTTTTCCTTCGTGATTAGAACTGGGGACGAGCAGCTCGACATGGCGCGCTTCCAGAAAGAAGTGGGGCCTCCAATCGATTTCCATGCATCCAGAGAAGCTAGCGACAAGCAGGTTTGTGCTGCTAGCAGCCACACTACCCTCTGTCTCACTTACACTCGCACTCGCACTCTCGCTCGCTCTTGCTCTCTCTCTCTCTCTCTCTCACACACACAACCAACCAACCAACCAAGCGTTACATGAGGCCGTCCGCATGCACCGGCAATGCCTGTACTACTAACAGCAATACACCCCGGCAATTGTTACGAAGTCTGACCCGTGCACTGGGATGTTTTTTGAATAGCGGGTGACCAACCAGCGCCTGAATCGAGTGGATAATATCCTTGGTTTGGGGGGGTCTGGGGGGGGGGCTGCCACTCTGGCCAACCAACTTCAACTTGGGTTGCCACTCTGGCCAACCAACTTCAACTTCAATCGCGGCGTATCATCTCCCCATGGGCCGATTAATTCCATGGGGCGATAGTTGGGTTTAGGCAGGCCTAGAGGACGTCAGATCAGCTCCTCGATGGGGTGACGGACGAACGCAGGCGGGCCTGGGATAGGGGGCGGCGGCGGATCATCTCCATGAGCCCGCGAACTCGATGGGGCGATGATGAACGTAGGCAGGGGCGCAGGGATGGGGCGGTGGATCATCTCCATTGGCCTCTGAACTCCATGGGGCGATGATGTAGGTAGGCAGGGGGCGGACGCAGGGGCGAGGGAGGAGAGGCTGGGGCGTGGGGGGTGGTGAGGCGGATCATCTCCATGGGCCTGTGAAGTCCATGGGGCGATGATGTAGGTAGGCAGAGGGTGGAGGCAGGGGCAAGGGAGGAAAGGCTGGGGGGAGGGGGGGGGGAGGGAGGGCCAGCATGGGGTCGGCGCGCGTGAGGGCGCATGGGCGGGAGGCGCATGGGGCGGGGGTGCATGGGCCTGCATGGCGCGCACATGGGACGGCGAGCTCCATGTGGGGGTGGAGCGTGGGTGGGTGGTCGACTGTGGGTGGGTGACGGTGGGGGAGAGTTGGACTGTGTAGTTTGGAGCGTGTCAGGGGGAGTGAAGGGTGCTGAAGGGATCATGGCAATGTGAGGTTCTGTGGTGCATGGTGTCGTGGCGCCGCAGTGGGTCGCGGCCGAGGATCTGCTCGGCGTCAGGCGGTGGCGGGGCGGTCTGGGATGCGGTCTTTAGTCTGCCGAGGAGCTGTTCGGCACTGGCGAGGGCATGGAGACGGACTCTGCGGATTGGATAAGGATTGGACTTGGCGACGAGGTTGCTCGGCTCGCTAAGACATCCCCCTTCGGACGATAACGATGGTGGAAAGTCCATGGTGGGCCGCAGTACATAGGCGGCAGTCGACGGGGGGGGCGGGGCGATGAGGGGGATGGGCGACGGCGATTCACATGGGCCGACCGCCGCGACTCGCCCAGGGAGTGGGCCGCCCAGGGGGTGGGCGCCGCCCAGGGGGTGGGAGTCGGCCGCCTAGGGGGTGGGACTCTCTCACACACGCTCTTCCTCTCAAACACGTAGGAGCTCACGCTAAAAAGCAGCGCCACCACGGAGCTCAAAATCCTGTTTGATGAGCCGTGGCTGGTCCAGTTCTCGCACGCGCGGCTCAAGGGAGAGGTGCCAACTGACCGCGAGGGGAACACGCTCGCGGCGCTGTGCGGTAAGTGGGGTGTTGCGTGCTGGGCGAGGCTGTAGTCCAGCGTGTGGTGCAAATCCTGAACCCCGTTGCTCAAGGGAGAGGTGCCGAGCGACCGCGAGGGCGACGCCGCGAGCGTGTTCGATGGGGAGGTGCTGACCGCACGCTTGCGGCGCTGTGCGGCGAGGACGGGAAGGGGGGGAGATCCCAGGGCTGCTACTGGAGTGTGGGGGACCACCCTGCAAGACCTTAACTCTGAACCCTGAGCCCTAAGGGCGAGTTGCCGACCGACTGCGAGGGCATTATGCTCGCGGCGCTGTGCGGTGGTTCGGGGTTGAGTTGAGTGTGTGTTTGGGCGTTCAGCATGTGGTCGGGTGATGGCTTCGTGTAGCGTTTGCTTGCCATGCAAAGCATTGACCCCAGGGGAGAGGTGTCGACCGACCGGGAGGGGGGCACGCTCGCGGCGCTGTGTGGTGAGTGGGGTGCGGGCGCGAGTGAATCGAAACAGGGCGGCGGCCCGCCCACTCTACCACATTCCCAACGCCTCAGGCGTCCCATTCACAAGCGCAGATCAGGCGGCACATCAGGCGCGCCGACCGCCTCAGGCGCCGCCTGAGACGCACCCACGATCGCTTCAGGCGCCGCCTGAGGCGTCATCCCGACCGCCTCAGACGCCACCCCGACCGCCTCAGGCACCCACCCCCACCACCGCCTGAGGCGCACCCCCAACCGCCTCAGACGTTTTGACTGCATTCACTCACGCATATCAGACGATGGGGCTGTGGCCCGCCCACCCACCCTTGGAGGAAGAAAGAACGGAACTCCTGGTAAAGCCCCCTGGTAAAGCACCCTGGTAAAGCCTAAGCACTGAACCCCGAGCGGTAGTCTATCGGCCGGGAGCCGGCGGTACTCTAGTACTGAAGTGTGCTGGAGTATCGGCGGGTGTCTCTAGTAGAAGAGTAGCCTGCTTAGCTGGAAACCCCGTGTTACTGTTACTGTCACTGTTACTTAACCCCGAACCCGCAACCCCCGCAGCTGGCAAGCTGCTCGTCCTATACGGCGGCCACGGCCAGGCCACGGCAAGGTCTCCCCGCGGCGAGGATACAAAGAAGAAAATGAAAAAACACGGACCCCGAAACCCACCCCACCCCGGCCCCAATCCCCCACACCCCAAAACCCTGCCCACCCTCCCACGGCTGGTAAGCTGCTCGTCCTGTACGGCGGCCACGGCAAGGCGTCCTCCAACGAGGCGACCACAAGCGACGTGGCCGTGCTCAAGCCGTCATCAATTTTTCCAACCCTTCACCCTGAAACCCCACAACCCCACCCCCCTCAGCTGGCAAGCTGCTTGTCCTCTACGGCGGCCACGGCAAGGCGTCCTCCAACGATGCGACCACGCGCGACGTGGCCGTGCTCAAGCCGTTGTCGATTTATTTCAACCCTCCACCCTAAAACCCCAAACCCGCAACCCCCGCAGCTGGCAAGTCCTGTACGGCGGCCGCAGCAATGCATCCTCGAGCCAGGCGACCATGAGCGATGTGGCCGTGCTCAACACAGACGAGCGTGTGCACATTCAAAACCTGCCTTGACTGGTACCCTTGCACCCCCCGAACCCTGCACCCCAACCCCCCCTAATTCCGCAACCCCCGCAGCTAGCAAGCAGCTTGTCCTCTACGGCGGCCGTGGCAAGGCGTCCGCAACCAACGCTACCATGAGCAACGTGGCCGTGCTCACACGGAGACGAGGACACACACACACACACACACAAAACAACTCCCTTGAAGCCCGAACCCAGCACCCTAATACTGCAACCCGGCATTCCGCAGCCGGCAAGCTGCTCGTGCTCTACGGCGGCCACGGCAAGGCGTCCTCCAACGAGGCAACCACGAGCGACGTGGCCGTGCTCAACACAGAGACGAGCGTGTGGGAGCGCCCGCCGACAGCGCGCACAGCGTTCCAAGCGCATGCGCACTCTTCGGTTGTAGTGGGTGGGTGCCAGCCTCTATTGAGGCTCGCAAGCGTGTAGCGTTGAGACCTATATCTAGACATCCGTGGGAGCGCCCTCCGACGGCGCGCACCGCGTTCCAGGCGCACGCGCACTCGTCCGTCGTCATGGGTGGGTGTCGTGGCCTTTTCCAGGGTTTCTAGGGTTTATCGGGTTTCCAAAGTGCCCTCCGACGGCGCGCACCGCGTTCCAGGCGCACGCGCACTCATCCGTCGTCGTGGGTGGGTGCCGACTTCTGTTAAGGCCAATGTTGAGATTGCCGCTCCACACAGATATCCACATCCATACGCCTGCCACCACACTTCAGGCCGCACCAAGATGCTCACGTTTGGCGGCATGCGGGGCGACTCCCAGAGCGCAGACGTCGCGCTGTTCAACAGTGACACGATGAAATGGATGGCGCCGCAGGCAAGGGTTTAAGGGTTTGGGGTCAAGGGTCAAGGGTAAATAGTCAAAGCAGAAGAAGAATAAAAAGGGGCAGGGGGGGGGGCAGACACTGCGTTGCTCAACACCAACAATATGAAGTGGATGGCGTTCAGGCAAGCGTTTAATGGTAAATAGTTAAGCCCTGAGCCTGGTCAGGGAAGGGTTGATGTGCACATGCTGTATTTAGGGTCAGTTTAGGGTTGCGCGTAACAAAAAACAGAAGAAGAAAAGAGGCAGGGGGGGAGGGGCACGGACGTCGCGCTGTTCAACGCCATCAACGCCAACACGTTGAAGAGGATGGCGCCGCAGGCAAGGGCACGGGCGCGGGTTTAGAGGTTTCAGAGGTTTAGAGCTTGAGGGTTCAGGGTTTGCTCCAACTCTGAACCCCCGGGTTGACGGTTCAAAACATAAGGGGGGGGATGCCAGAGCGCAGACGTCGCGCTCTTCAACACCGACACGATGAAGTAGATGGCGCCGCAGGTAAGCGTTTAATGGTTTAGAGTTCAGCCCTGAGCCTGGTCAGGGTAGAGTTAATGTACACATGCTGTGTCAAGGGTTTAGGGCTGCGCAAAAAAAAAGCAGAAGAAGTTTAAGAGGCGGGGGGAGGGGGAAGCGCAGACGTCGCGCTGTTCAACACCGACACGATGAAGTGGATGGCGCCGCAGGCAAGAGTTTAAGGGTTTGGAGTTTTGGGGTTCGGGGTTAAGGGTAAAGGGCAAAACCAGAAGCAGAAAAAGAAACGGGGGGGGGGGGGCACAGACGTCGCGCTGCTCAGAGCACTGACGCGATGAAGTGGATGAAGTGGATGGCACTGCGGCAAACGTTTTAGGGGTCAGGGTCTGGGAAGGGTCGAGGGTTGACGGTTGAGGGTTCAAGAAGGGGGGAGGGGGATGCAGGAGGCCAGGTGTCGCGCTGCTCACGGCTCCAAGACGATGAGATGGATGGCGCCGCAGGCACGGGTTCAAGGGTCTGGGGTTTGGGGGTTGGGGTTGGGGAAGGGTTCGGGGTTTAAGGTAAAAGAAGAAGAAGACACAGAGAGAGAGAGAGAAAGAGAGAGAGAGAGAGGGAGAGGGGGAGAGAGAGAGAGAGAGAGGGAGATAGAGCACACACACACACACACACACCACACACACACACACGCACGCACGCACAACGCACACAGTTCAAGGGTGCCGAGCGCCCGGTCCCGCGCACTGGCCAGGCCGTCACGAGCATCCGCGAGAAGTCATTTGTGTTTGGCGGTGTGTCGGCGTCCACACACACAAACACACACACACACACACACACTCCCCCCCCTCCCCCCCCTCCCACACACAGGTCAAGGGTGCCGAGCGCCCAGTCCCGCGCACAGGCCAGGCCGTCTCACGCACACATAGACACACATGCACACACAGAGGGGAAGCGAGAGAGAAAGAGCGAGAAAGAGAGAGAGACAGAGAGAGAGATACATCGAAAGAGAGAGCACACCACACACAAACACACACACACACGCACGCCCCCCCCCCCTCACTCACACCCACAGGTCAAGGGTGCCGAGCGCCCGGTCCCGCGCACAGGCCAGGCCGTCACGAGCATCCGCGAGAAGTCGTTTGTGTTTGGCGGCGTGTCAGCGTCCGGCGAGCAGCTCAACGACGTGTGGACGTTCGACCTCGACACCGTCACGTGGACGTTTGTGACGTGCTTCGGGAACAAGCCGTGCCCGAGGCACGGAGCGTCGATCTCGGCGACTGAGGTGCGCTGCCTGTATTTATTTAATTCTTCGTTCAACTTTGTGAGACGTTTGCACGTGCTGTTTGAACACGCCTTGCTGTCACCTCGGTCGGCGCTTTGATCTCTGCGACCGAGTTTCTATTAAGTAGCCTCGACACTGTCACTCGAATGTTATCACACACACACACACACATACACACACACACACATGTGCATGCACGTGCACACACACGAACGCACACACACACATGCACATACGCACGCAGCACGGGCGGCGCCTCTACATCTTTGGGGCAAGCGATGGCACAAAGGAGCGCAACCGCACGCACACACACACACACACACACACAAACTCTGGGCGGGTGGCGCCTCTACATCTTCAAAGGAAACGACAGCACAAAGCATTTTTTCCACACACACACACACACACGCAGGACGGGCGGCGCCTCTACATCTTCGGCGGAAACAACGGTACAAAGGAGCTCAACGACACACACACACACACACACACACACAAACACACACACGCTCATGCGTGCGCACACACACACTCATGTGCCCCCCCCCCCCCTCCTGCAGGACGGGCGCCACCTCTACATCTTTGGAGGAAACGATGGCACAAAGGAGCTCAGCGCCACACACAAACACACACACACACACACAAACACACAAACACACATACACACACACATGCCCCCCCCCCCGAAGGACGGGCGGCGCCTCTACATCTTCGGGGGGAACGACGGCACAAAGGAGCTCAACGACGTGTGCTTCTTGGAGCTGGAGAAGCTGCAGTGGAGCCAGCTGCCTGTGCACATCGGGGTGCAGCCAGAGGCCCGACAGGTGTGGGGATGTGTGGATGGACCCTCTGCGCGGTCCTTGCTTTTTATATTATTGAGATAAAGGTGCTGCAAGGGCGAGGGGTGTGTGTGGTGGGGGGGGGGGGGAGCTGCAGTGGAGCCAGCTGCCGTTGCAAGTCAGGGTGCAGCCAGAGGCGCGGCAGGTGTGGAGGTGTGAATGTGTGGATACAACCTCTGCTCGTCTTATTCTTGAAAAGACAGTGCTGCGAAGGCAAGGATTGTTTGTGTGTGCGGTGTGGTGTGTGGTGGTGGGGCGGAGGGGGGGGGGGCAGCTGCCGGTGCACATCGGTGTGCAGCCAGAGGCGCGACAGGTGTGGATGTGTGGAGGTGTGGAGGTGTGGATGGCCGCTCTGCACGGCCTGCTTTGCTGTGTGGGGCGAGGGAGGCAGCACGCATACATTGCCACCATTTTGCCACCATTACCACTGCTGCTAACATGCATGCACCACCACCAGGGGGGGGGGGGCACGTCCGCACTTTTCACTGGAGAGGGCGTCACACGGCAATCGACTTCTCCCAGACGCCCCCCGTGACACACTTTTCAGTCGAACGTGTCGACGTGGCATCCCCCCCCCCCCCTGACCGCCACCATTCTCCTGGCCATGTGTGAAATGCCCACTCCCGCACCCACAGGGCCACGTTCCGTCCATCACCAGCACGGACTTCGTCATCAATGATCAATTTCACCGCAGCAGCTTCGACATGCTACAACCGATTGCCACCAGAATTCACCTCGGTTCCCAAATGTCTTCTCATGACCGCTCCTACGTGTCATTCCCAATCCCACAGGGGCCACGTTGCGTGCATCCCCAGCAAGTGCCTCATATCATCATTTGTTGCCATTTTTCTTGACAGCTTCGATGCGCCTCAATTTCCAATCAATTGTGCCGCCATTGTTCTTGAAATAAAACATGAAGTGTGCTTGAAATGCACATCCCCACACCCACAGGGCCACGCATCGTCCATCACCAAGTGTCTCTTCAT
>VFSX01000186.1:122500-130000 GCA_016618255.1 Chlamydomonas sp. UWO 241 | reverse complement strand
GTGCCTGGTATGGGTGGTCAAAGTTTCTGGAACCGGAAAGTAAATAGCTACTAAAATCCTTCCCAGGGGACACTGGCCCGGGTTGGTCCATAAGCCCCCTTCCCCCCCCCCCCAGATCCTCAGCAGAACCACTGGGCACCACGTGCGTGGGAGTACGAGGCCTCTTGCGCCTGCTCTAGTGTTTGCTGAGCTCACATCCAGCCCCTTCTCGCCCAAACAACCCCCCCTGTTCTGAAAAGGGCCGCGTCGTCTACGCCTGCTATCATATAATACGCCTGCTATCATACAGTATGGCAGCAAGCTCGAATCACACACACGCACACACACGCACACACAAACACATACACACACACACACATACACGCACACGCACACACAGAGAGAGAGAGAGACATTCGTTACAGTTCCCACCGCACAGGCAACCTGGATTACGGCTCATGCCTGTGCTAACTAAAGCACACACCCCGGCAATCGTTTCAGAAGTCGAAAACACCCTTGGATCTTAAGTTCGTTTGCTGCGGGTGACCAGCCATGTGCGCTAGCACGAGAGGATATCCGTGGGCTTGGGGATTTTGGTAGGGACAGGTAGCAGGACGTCGGCCGATCATCATCGCCGCCGCCAATCTTCATGGTGGGATGAACAGGTAGGATGAACAGGCAGGATGAACAGGTAGGCAGAGGTCGGCCGATGGAAGGTGGTACGTGGCGGACGACATGCTCGCTCTGTGAATGGGGGGGTGGGTGTACAAGGGGAAAAGGGGGTGCAGGAGGGGAGGGGGAGAGGGATGCAGGAGGGCGGGAGGGTGCAGTCACCATGGGCCGGGGACTGCATGCGGGCGCCCGCATGGGGTGCCCGCATGGGCGCATGGGGCGGAGGAGGGGAACTCCATGTTGGGGCCAGGGTGGCGCAGGTACTCGACGTGGGGGGCGGCGTGGATGACTGAAGAAGCACTCTGTAGAGTGAGTAGCTGACGAAGGCGGTCCATGCTGCAGCGGCGATCTGTGGTGAACCGGATTCAAAATCGGCGCCATGGGAGAGGCGGTCTCTGTGCACACACACACACACACACACACACACACACACGTGGCGGGACAGAGGCAGCGGCGCAGCCAGCGGGCGTGCTGCCTGTGTGGTGGGCTAGAGGATGACGCACACATGATATTTGAGTGCCCTGCCTATGAAGAGGCACGGGTGCGGGCCCACAGCCTGTTTTGGTTCATCCCTCGCCCCGAAGAGGCCGATTTAGATGAACGGATGCGGAAGTTTATGAATCCTCGGCCAGGCCAGGAGACCCCAGGTTCTGGCACGAGTTGGCTGACTTCCTTGTCGCCTGTTTTGAGACACGCACCGCGTGCACAGCAATCATGATGGCAGATGGCATGCTAGGGGTCTAATTTTTGGCAGCTGCCGGCCTCTTTCCTAGGGTCTAATGCGCCATCAACGGCGTCCGACGGACTGTAAAATCGACCCCCCCCCCCACACACACACACACCGCATGGGGCCGCGCCGTGTACACCTGCTTCCACGGCAACAAGCTCTCATCACAAACACACACACACACACACACACACGTACATGCTACACACTGACACACACACAAACACACACACACACACACAGACACACCGCGTAGGGCCGCGCCGTGTACACCTGATTTTATGGCAACAAGCTCTTGTCACACAGACACACACACTCACATATGCACACAAATATACACTCACAGACACCTTGTGTAGGGCCGCGCCATGTACACCTGCTTCCATGGCAACAAGCTCTAACCTCACACACACACAAACACATACACGCACACACACACACACACACCGCGTAGGGCCGCGCCGTGTACACATGCTTTTACGGCAACAAGCTCTTCACGGTGAAGCCGTCAATGCACGAGAAGCTGTTTGAGCTGCAGACGCTGGAGTTTGCGCTGCCGGTGTGTGTGTGTTTGTGTGTGCGTGTGTGCGTGTGTGTGTGTTTGTGTGTGTGTGTGTGTGCCAGAAGCTGAGAAGCTGTTTGAGCTGCAGACACTGGAGTTTGTGCTGCCGATGTGTGTGTGTGTCCGTTTGTGTGTGTGTGTGTGTGTGTGCGCACGTGTGTTTGTGCATGTTTGTGTGTGTGTGTGCCAGAAGCTGAGAAGCTGTGTGAGCTGCAGACGCTGAAGTTTGCGCTGCCAGTGTGTGTGTGTGTGTGTGTGTGTGCGTGCGTGTGTGTGTGCCCGTGTGTTTGTCTGCCATAAGGTGGCACTCTCTGAGTCACGCACGCACCCACTCGCTCGCTCACTCACCCACTCACTCGCTCGCCCAACCACTCACTCACTCATCCACCCACTCACCCACTCGCTCGCTCACTTACTCACCCACTCACTCACCCACCCACCACCACTACCTCCTCCCTCCCTTTACCCCCTCCCTCCCTCACTCACTCACTCCCTCAACCCCTCCCTCCCTCCCTCCCTTCCTCACCCACTCCCTTCCTCACCCACTCCCTTCCTCACTCACCCACTCCCTCACTCCCTCCCTCCCTCCCTCACTCCCTCACCCACACCCTCCCTCACCCACTCACTCACCGCACTCAGGAGGACATTGAGCGCCTGCGCCACTCGCGCAAGCGCGACCTCGGGCTAAGCGAGAAGCTCGAGCTGTGCGACGCGACGTGCACCGCGAACAGCATCGAGATCAAGTGAGATTGCGCTCGGTCACTACCGGTTAGCCCACTAGGCTACGCTGCTGGGGCTGTGGGTGGGAGTGTGCCCAGTTGCTGCCAGGATCTCGGTTACTTTCGGTCACGCGACGTGCACAGCCAACAGCATCGAGATCAAGTGAGTCGCATACACCCCCTAGTTTAGGGTTAAGTTTAATAATAAAACTATGAAGGGTCATGCCTGTGTCGTCTGGGTTGAGGAGTTTGGGGGGAGTATTGTGTGAAGACGCGAGCCCGGATGCACGTGCAGCAAGCGGGTGTACTTGAGGGCGAGATTACTCGCATGCGCTGCTGGCGCTCACAACCAAACAAGTCCAGTGCTTAACCTGTCCCATACACCCTCTCTAGCCCATCATACCTGTGCCCTCTGCCGCGCCAAGGCTCTGCAGTGGCTGATGGTGGTTTTTACAGTCGTGGGTGACGCACCTACCGGCAGCGTATTCGACTACAGACGGGTGCCTGGCTACTTGTGGTGGGGGTCTAGTCTGCTAGTGGGTCAAGGCTGGACCTAGACAGGGCACTCGGCCCCCAGATCTGACTCCTCCCCATGGGGGCACGGCCGTGGCTAGCAGGTACCGTACGCACCCTCTAGCTGGGGGCGGGAGCCAAGTGTGGGGTTCCAACTGGGCTCGCTACTCCCCTGACTTGAGTGGGCAAGACAGTCTAGTGTGAGGCAGGAGCACTTTGACACCCAGCACACGGCACCGGCGCTGTGTGCTACAGTGAGATTGCGCTCGGTTGCTTTCAGTCCCGCGACGTGCACCGCCATCAGCATCGAGATCAAGTGAGAGTGCGCTCGGTTACTATCGGTTAGCCCACTAGGCTACGACGGACGTGCTGCCAGCCCTGCCACATTGGGATTGAGGGTGCTGCCTTACGAGGCTAGCTACCATCTGCGTTATGACCGCCTTGACTTTTGTGTCTCAGACGTCGGGGCTGTGGAAGGGAGTGTGCACATTTACTGCCAGGACCTCCGTTACGTTCGGTCACGCGACGTGCACCGCCAGCAGCATCGAGGTCAAGTGAGAATGCGCTCGGTTGCTATCGCTCGGTGCCCCCCTGAGTGCAGTTCCTGCCAGGGTCCCAGTTACAATCTCGTGATCGCGACGTGTACTTGGACCCTCCCCATAACCCCCCTCCTCCCATCCCCCCTCCCCCCAACCGCGCAGCTGGCGCCCTCCGACCAAAAACGCTGAGCGCGTGGAGCGCTATAAGCTGATGATTGCGACCGGCACGGGCGTGGTGAAGGACGTGTACCAGGGCTCCGAGCAGCGCTTCCGCATCGTGGGGCTCAAGGCCAACACCGAGTACATCCTGTGCGTCAAGGCCATCTACGACGACGGCTCGTTCCTGTGGTCCGAGTCCAAGGCGTACATGACGCGCATGTAGGGGGCTCAAGTAGCTCCCTAGAGTGCGTATCCCCGAGTTACAGAGAGGGATGGCCGCACAGGTGCAGGGGTGCGGGCATGGTAGCTAGCCTCGTTAGGCAGCTCCCTCAATTCCACGCCCAAGGGTGCGTACTGTAAACAGTAAACTGTAGACAGGGGTGCGGGCATGTACACGAAAGATGTGCGAGCCGCCCAACATTGGGGCAGTTGGGCAGCCCAATACCAAGCGCAGGCGTGGCAGTTTGGCAGCTAGTGTGTGTGCGAGCTGGGCGCGCGGCCACAACCCATGGACACCTCCATGCTCTGATGAGGGACTCGTAATCAGCGCTGTCCAGGGAGAGGGGATCCCCTCATGCAGACATCCGGATGTCTGCATGAATTGTGAGGCTCCTGCGGCTACTCCCGTTCGGTGGCATGTGCTCCCCTCCCACTCACACACAAACCACAGTTTACGGTTTACAGTTTACAGTACGCACCCTTGGGGCGTGGGATTGAGAGAGCTGCCTGACGAGGCTAGCTACCATAACACACAAACCACACACACACGTCAGCTCCCCTGTACAGCTGCAGGCCCCCTGCCTCCCACATACAGCCCATGCCCGCCCCTACAGCTCCCACCCTGCCCCCCAGAGCTCTGCATGGGAGGCCCCGCCCTCCCCCAGCTCCCCCGGGCACCAACGCGTCCATGCATGCACGGTGCAGCGGATGGAGGGTTGGAGGGCATGCAGCTGTGGTATGCGCACTCCTGTGTCAGCAGGCACGATTGTTGCGATGTACTGGCCACGACGATTGGTCAACGCTCAGGGGACAATGTATCGTCAACATTGCATCAGGGCATAATTGGCTGCAACAGTGCGCTTGCCTGCGCAGCTATTGGGGGCAGTCCCTTGTCCCGCCTTTGCCCAACTCCACTCCTCGCTACCTACTCCGAGTACCCCATGAGTGGCCACCTCCTCTCCTTATCTGCCTGCAGAAACCTGGCGAGGGGCACACGTGGATTGGCACACGTCCAGCGCCATGGCTCCTCACGCCCCGGGGTCCTCCGGGCGCGTACGTGTGAAACCTGTCAAGCCAGCGCCATGGCTCCTCCCGCTCCTTCTCCTCCACAGATAGCTGTCCCTCACACTGGCCAGGCCCCAGCTCCAGCCCGTCGTCCCACACCCGCTGAGGAGACCGACGTGCACAAATACCCGTTCTCCGTGTCGGGGTCTCTGGGTTGGCCGATTCACTGCGAGGCCTTGCGCTTCCTCCGCTTGGCTCCCAGTGACACAGGCGGCTCGCTGATGACCTCGCCCGGGAAGTTCCGCTTGGCGTAGCCTGGGCCATGCAGCTCCACAGCCGCGCAGTCGTACGCCCTGGCTGCATCCACCTCGGACGTGTAGAGCCCTATGTGCTTGCGCTGCGGTTTGTACAGGGTCGCCACCCATGCTGATGCGGCCTTGTGCCAGGTGACGCCGATGTGGAAGCTTGAGGCCTCACTCTCCCTTTGCTTGGCTCCCAGTGACACAGGCGGTTTGCTGATGACCTCGTCCGGGAAGTTGCGCTTGGGCCAGTATGGGCCATGCAGCTTCACAGCCGCGCAATCATACGCCCTGGCTGCGTCCTCCTCCGATGCGTATGATCCCATGTACTGCCGGCGGCGCTTTGTCTTTGGGTCCTTCAGCTTGGCCACCCATGTTGATGAGGCCTTGTTCCAGGAGACACCGTTGAAGCTTGAGCTCTTTGCATCTCCCGGCGACGCAGGCGGCTCGGTGATTAGCTCGCCTGGGAAGTTGCGCTTCGCGTAGCCTGGACCGTGCAGCTTTACAGCCGCGCATTCGTACGACCTGGCTGCGTCCTCCTCGCAGGCGTAAGATCCAATGTACTGCGAGCGCTTGGTCTCCGGGTTCTGCAGGTGCACCCGCCATCCTGATGAGGCCTTGAGAAAGGTGACGCCGTTGAAGCGCGAGGTCTGTTTACCTCCCCGTGACGCAGGCGGCTCGCTGATGAGCTCGCCCGGGAAGTTGCGCTTGATGTAGCCTGGGCCATGCAGCCTCACAGCTGCCCAGTCGTACGCCCTGGCTGCGTCCACCTCAGGCGTAGAGCCCAATGTGCTGCTGGCGCTAGGACTCGGGATTGTGCAGCTGCGCCTTCCATGCAGATGCGAGCTTGACCCAGGAGACACCCTTGTATCTGCGCGACTTGCTACCATCAGGCACTCCGCCCTCCGCATGGCCCCCCTCCTGCATGGCTGCTGCGAGCACGGGCCGACGCAGAGGCTGCATCACCACACGCGCACCACCACCACCGCTAGCTGGCGCCCTCGTCAGCATGTCCAAGCTTGCTGTAGGGCGCCTCATGCCCGCATGCGCCGTCAGCAGCTGGCTGCGGGGTGGGCCGCCTGGCGGCCTCGCAGCACCCATGCAGCGCCATGCGGACGGCGCCAGCATGGGCAGCCAGGTGCGTGTCTGCCGGTGCTGCTTCTGCTGCTGCTTCGGCACCTGGACAAAGAGGTTCTTCTGCTCAAGTTTGACTCCTGAAGCGGACCCTGTGGGTGCCCTGGCCAAAAGTGCAACGCCACACCATTCGCAGCAAGAGCCGCTTAACACGTTCAGCCCCCTCCCTAAGAGCCCCTCTAAGGCAGGGAGCTGGAGGTTCGAAGGACGGACCTGGAGAGCTGGTCCGTCTTCGAAGTTGCAACTTCACAACAGGAGCGATGTTCAAGGTGCAACACCTGGCTTTGCCGAGTTCCTCAAACGCATGCCTGCACTTTCACTGTGCCTGCTGACGTGCTTAATGTCGCACCGCAGCTTCCGTCATTGCTGCAGCCACAGCTTGTCGATGGCACGCCCCCGCGCACCAAGGGGCAGCTCTCTAGCTACTCCGGCTTCTGGACGGGAACTTCCAGGTGCGCATGGCATGTTTAAGGGGTCTGTGCGAGGCCGGGGAGGGGGTGCGTCTGTGGGAAAAAGCCATGCACCATGCGCCATGCGCCATGTGCCATGCGCCATGCACCACGCGCAAGCAGGGCGGCACACACACACCCTGCTCCGGCGTGTGGCCACGCATACAGAACACACACACAAAAAAACGCACGCACACACACACACACACACACACACACATACACACACTTGCACACACCCTCGCGCACGCACACACCCTGCTCCGGCTGTGGACCTTACATGCTGGGCATCTGGGACCCTGGCACAGTCCCGCGTGCCTAAACACCCCACCCCCAACGCACACACACACACACACACACACACAGTTCATGCAGCCCAACCCGCACACAAACGCACACACACCTCAAACACACGTGATGCAGCCCATCGCGCGCGCTTGGCCGCGATGGCTTGGCGTCCCTTGTTTGGCGCGCGCGCGCAGATGCCCGTCGGGGTGGAGGCCAATGACTGAAACACCTCCCCA
>VFSX01000186.1:112500-117500 GCA_016618255.1 Chlamydomonas sp. UWO 241 | reverse complement strand
AGCGGCGCAGGTGCACGTCCACCCCCAGCGCGCTCGGTTGACGCGTCGACGCTCGTGCGCGTACTGCGCGCGAGCGTGTTGCTGCGCCCGGCGCAGTCAGTAGACCTGGCGGGCGCGCGAGCGTGGGCGCAGGCCAACGCAGCGGGCGTGTAGGACCGAGGCAGACTAGGGCCTCGAATAGAGTAAGTGTGTACACGTAAACTTTTCCCTAGATAAGCGCGCGCTGATGTGGTGGCAATGTCTTGGCTTAGCAGCCTCTTGTCGTTCACTTACCATCACCAGCCTGCTGTTGGTTTATTGTACCAAGATATTGTAGCATTTCGCTTCGCACAGGCGCCACAGAAGAGGTGTGTGCGTGCGAGCATGTGGCTAGGAGGAGCAGGCAGCCAGCAGGAGCAGGCAGGCACCTAGCAGCAGCTAGCCGGCAGCCAATCGAAACACAATAAGCCACAAATACCTCCTGGCTCCAGCCATGCTCTGATCTAGTTTGCCTCTGAACAACAGGGACAGGCGCCGAGTGCCTTCTGCAGAAGCTGGAGCGATGCGTAGCTTATCGTGCAAAATCACCCACCCTCCCATCGTGCAAAAGTGGGCACAAAAGACCAGCCGAGCACCACCACCAGCCGACCACCATCAATGTACCGCTTACACACGCGCCTTTATAACACTGTGCAGAGGGTCTGCTCTCATGAGATCACGCGCGCATTAAATGAGGTCCACGTCAGAGAAGGTGAACTTGCACTCGAGCTGGCCGCCCCTCCAGGTGCGGCGCCACCAGAGCGGCAACAGACGCGGCAGAGGCTTCCAAAATGTCGTCGTTCCCCCAGACGAGGGCGGCTGTGATGATGCCGTGTCCCAAGTCAGCTTCGCCCATCTTCCCGATCTCCAACAGCAAGGACAAGGTCAAGGCAGTGTGCTTGGGCCAAGGCACAACTTTGGTCATCTTGGCAACGTCAATCTTGACAAAGCAGCCCAGCCTGCGCTCAATGGGGTCCGTAACGCTCTCAACGCTCTCACAGCACTCGAGGGACGCCGCCATCCAGAAGCCGTTGGCGAACACGGAACCCAAAATGATGGTCATCAGCGAGCCACCTGCGGCACTGGGAGACAAGCGGAGGGAGCGCAAGACCTCGCGCTTCAACGGCGTCAGCTGGGCCAAGGCCTCGTCAGCATGGATGGCGCGGGTGCAGAACCAGGAGACCAAGCACGTGTAGTGCAACGGATCCTACGCCTCTGAGGAGGACACGGCACGGGCATACGACTGCGCGGCTGTGATGCTGCACGGTTCAGGCTGGCCCAAGCGCAACTTCCCAGGCGAGGTCATTACCGAGCCGCCTGCGCCACGGGAATGCAAGCGAAGGGGGCGCAAGCCCTCGCAGTGAAGAGGTCAACCGAGGCGTGCCCTCAACTTCCCTGCCGGTTGAGAACGGGTGTTGTCGCACGTCACTCTTTCATCAGTGAATGGGGGACGACGAGCCAAAGCTGTGGGGCGTGGCCAGTGTGAGGAGAGCAGCTGTGGCCATCAGAGGAGCCGAGGCGGCACAGAGCTGAGGTCGTGCGCCAAGTCTTGCTTGCTCCTCGACAGTTTGATTGTAGGCAGATGAGGACGCTCTGGCGCACCATCGTTTATTTAGTGCTCTCCAGTCATCGGTCGATTGTCGTGGCAACTATGTTGCAACAGCATAACCCGCTGACGGCTGACACCCCCTGATTTGCCTGACGTTGGCGCGCACACACCCAGCGTATACCAACCTCAGCTGCCCGGCAACATCCAGCGTGAATCCGCCTGAATTGGTGGGGGCGGCGTATCCCCGAACCAAGCAAAACACGCACCTCATCTACCTGAACAGTGCTGATTTCTAGTCCCGCGTCAGAACATGCATGGGGAGGGGCGGGGCATGCGTGGGGAAGCACACACAGGCCGCTAAATTGCCGCAGCCACGCGCCTCTGCGCATGCAACCCTATGGCTGGCCGCTATGGGCACCTGCCACAGCTGTCCCTCCCCTTCAGCCGCATTCATGTTTACAGTACGCACGCATGCTCAAGGCGTGGCATTGAGGGAGCCGCCGCAGGAGGCAGGCTACCAGCTGTAGGGGTCTTGCGCATCCGTTGGGCACGTTGCCGGCCGGCTGGCAGCTGGCTTCCGCCTGGCTTCTGCCTGACTGCTGCCTCTGGCTACTCGTCCCCGTCCAGCGCGCACAGCGCAGCCACGCCGCTCAGCACGCAGTCGTCGGGCGCGCTGCCGGCCGCGCACGGCAGGCGCACGTGCAGCACAAAGTTGGTCGACGCGCCGGTCGTGGACAGCACGCCCGCGCGCACGCTCGTCTTGTACAGCGGGCACGCGTACGTCTGTGTGCGCGTGCATGTTTGTGTGTGTGTGTGGGGGGGGGGGGGCAGAATGGGTCAGGGTCGGTCAGTGGGTGCAGGGTGGGGGTGGGAGAGCGGGTGGTGTAGGCGCCCCCCGTGAGGGCGCGCACGCTCGTCTTGTACAGCGGGCACGCGTACGTCTGCGGGTGTGTGGGGATGTCGGTTGGGTCGGTCGGTGTAGGGTCGGTGCAGGGTCGGTGCAGGGTTGGGTCGGTCGGTGTGATGATGGATTTTGCAGTCGTGTGTGACGAGCCTACCGGCTAGCGTATTCGACCTTGCTCGGCGTATAACGCCCGAGCGCTACAGACGGGTGGCTGGCTACTGGTGGTGGGGGGCTAGTGGGTCGGGGCTGGACCTAGACAGGGCACTCAGCCCCCAGATCTGACTCCTCCCCGTGGGGGCACAGCCGGGGTTCACAAGCCCGCGGGATCGTTTCCCCTAGACCTCCACTGTAGCGGCAGCAGAGGCTACTGATCATTGTGTGTCAGGTGTAGGGTTGGATGCAAGGTTGGGTCGGCCGGTGTAGGGTCGGTGCCGGGTCGGTCAGTGTTCAAGGTTGGAGGGGTTCATACCTAAATAATGCAAGTAGACGATCAGGTTTCAAGTCTAAGAGGCTGCACTTAGGATGAACGGGGCGCCAGGGCACCCACCTTGGCCGCGGCACCGGCCGCACCCGCAGCTGCCACGGTCGGCAGGAAGTGCATCGGCGGCAGCGGTGACGTCATTTGGCGCGGGAGCGGCGGGGCGAGCGCGCGCGCGCCATCGTCCCTGCGGGGGGGGGGGGGGGGGGGGGGATGTCGCGCGCGTGGGGCCGTGAGATGGCTGTCAGGACGTGTGCGCGTGCGTGCGTGTGTGCGTGCGCTTAGGCAGGAAGTGCACCGGCGGCAGCGATGACGTCATCTGGCGCGAGAGCGGCGGGGCGAGCGCGCGCGCGCCGTCGTCCCTGCGGGTGGTGCGCGCGTGGGGGATCGGAAGGTCTATTAGGGCGTGTGCGCATGCGTGCGTGCGTGTAGGCAGGAAGTGCACCGGCGACAGCGGTGACGTCATCTGGCGCGGGAGCGGCGAGGCGAGCGCGAGCGCGCCGTTGTCCCTGCGGGTGGTGCGCGTGCGGGGAATCGGAAGGTCTACTAGGGCGTGTACGCATGCGTGCGTGCGTGTTGGCAGGAAGTGCATCGGCGGCAGAGGTGACTTCATCTGGCGCGGGAGCAGCGGGGCGAGCGCGCGTGTGCCGTCGTCCCTGCGGGGGGTCGTGCGCACGGGGCGGGGTGCGGAGGGTCGGAAGAGCTGTCAGGGCTTGCGTGTGTGCGCGTGCACGCGCGTGCATCTCCGTCCGTGTGTGCGCGTGTTGCCGGGGATGGCGGCAGCGGTGGTCGAAAGGGGCGCTGGGCCAGGCACGGTGGTGACTTCCTCCGTCCCCCTCCCACACAAACTCCCACACAAACTCACCACACAAACTCCCCCACACACACTCCCACACAAACTCCCACACAAACTCACCACACAAACTCCCACACAAACTCCCACACAAACTCCCACACAAACTCACCACCGCGCGCCCTCGAGGTACAGCCCCGTCACAAGCACTCCAAAGTCCGGGCGCGAGAGGCCGGCGCCGTCGAGCACGCCGTGGCCGCCGCCCTGCGGGGTCCAGGTTTTGGGTCCATGGTTCAAGGCTGGCAGGTGGACAGACGGGCGGGAAGGCAAGCAGGCAGGCAGACAGGCAAGCAGGCAGGCAAGGCAGGCGGGCGGGCAGGCGGGCGGGCTGGCGGGCAGGCAGGCAGGCAGGCGGGCAGGCAGGCAGGCAGGCAGGCGGGCAGGCAGGCAGGCAGGCAGGCAGGCAGGCAGGCAGGCAGGTGGGAAGGCAAGGCAAGGCAGGCAAGGCAAGGCAAGGCAAGGCAGGCTGGCTGGCTGCTGGACGGGCGTCTAGGCGGGCGGCAGGGAGGCAGGCGGGCAGGCAGACATACAGGCAGGCAGGACAGGACAGGCAGGAAGGCAGGCAGGCAGGCAGGCAGGCAGACAAGCAGACAGGCAGGCAGGCAGCCACTTTGGTCGACCGACCTGTGGCGCCGGCAGCACACGGAACTCGAAGCCAAGCGCGTCGATCGGCGTGCGCGTGGCGCGCGCATGGTTCTGGAGCGCGGCGGTCAGGAAGCCCTGCGGGAAGAAGAGCCCCGGCAGCCAGAACGCCTTGGGCTGGCCGTCGTGCAGCCATGCAGCGAGTGCGGCGAACCGTGACGCAAAGTTGGACACCCACGACGCGAGTGGCTTGAGGGAGGGGTAGGCCGTGCGGGCCCAGGCCTCGGGGACCTGATTGTGTGTGTGAAAGGGGTGTGTGTGTGACGAAGGGAGAGAGAGGGAGAGGGGGGGAGGGAGAGGGAGAGAGAGGGAGAGCGAGAGTGTGAGTAAGAGAGAGAGGGCGAGAGTGAGGAAGACAGAGGGAGAGAGGGACAGAGACAGAGACAGAGACAGAAACAGAGAGAGACAGGGAGAGAGACACAGGGAGACAGGGACAGGCAGAGATAGGAAGAGGAGGAGTCTGAGAAAGGCGGAGAGAGAGACAGTGGCACCCACACACCTGGTTGTTGAACAAGCGAAAGAGAGGGGGAGAGAGAGAGAGCGAAAGAGAGAGAGA
>VFSX01000186.1:97500-107500 GCA_016618255.1 Chlamydomonas sp. UWO 241 | reverse complement strand
CGCCCATCAGGCTCCAACACGGCCTCATTACCGGGTCCGGGTAAGCAAGCCCTCACAGCTAGGGCTCGTGTCGACAGGCGCGGTGCCTAGGTACAATGCCACTACTTGTCAGCATGGGAAGCTGCGCGACAGCCGCCCATCAGGCTCCAACACGGCCTCTCATTACCTGGTCCGGTTATATGCTTATGCAAGCCTTCACATCTAGGGCTCGTGTCGACACGCAGGACGCCTATGATAAGCCTCATATCCTAAAACCCCCAATGCTAAAGCAGCGCCACTTGCTCACCAGGGGAAGCTGTGCGGCAGCTGCCGCCTCGTCGCCGCCTGCCGCCGCCGTTGCCGTCGGCAGAACAAACATGCGCAGCGTCTGCGGTGGCATGTTGTGTGTGCGTGTGCGTGCGTGCATGTGAGTGTATGCCTATGCACATGCGTTTGTGTGTGTGTGTGTGCTTGCGCACAGCACAGTCAAGAGACGAAGGCGAAGAAATCGCAGTGCATAGTTTTAGGGTCGAGGTAAAAGCTTCTTTTTGTCTAGGGTTTAGATTTTTTCACCTGCAGCGCGCAGTCCAAGTCCTCTGCGCTGAAGTCGTAGCGGATGTTCCATCCGAGGGGGCCGAAGCGGCGGCGCTCCTGGACCAGCGCGTGGAACGTTGCACACGCAAAGACCAGGCGGCGCCACGCCGTCAGCCGTGCGGATGTTGCACCAGCGGGGCCTGTGCGTGTGTGTGTGTGTGTGTGTCTCTGTGTGTGTGTGTGCCACCCGCTATTCGAAAGATATCCCAGTGCACGGGTCAAACCTCGTAAGGACTGCCGGGGTGTGTTGCTGTTAGTAGTACAGGCATTGCCGGTGCATGCGGACGGCCTCATGTAATGCTTGGTTGGTTGGTTGGTTGGTTGTGTGTGTGCGGGGCCAGGAGGGGTGGGGTGTGGGGGCGCAGGTGTGACGCTACACAGCGACCCGACTTTACGACCCCGTATTTACCACAGTCCCCATACCTTGGTCGGAACACCCTTTTGGCCGGGCGATGTGATTTCGCCGTGCTCCCGCAACGACCGTCTACGCCGCTTTGCACACGTCTTATTCATGCCCCTGGCGTCCCATCGCCGCCCCTAACATGGGGACTGTGTGTATTTAGGAGCGGACTTTGAATTTTTGTCTCCGGCACACCATGAAGTGTCTGTCTGTCTGTCTGTCTGTCTGTCTGTCTGTCTGTCTGTCTGTCTGTCTGTCTGTCTGTCTGTCTGTCTGTCTGTCTGTCTGTCTGTCTGTCTGTCTGTCTGTCTGTCTGTCTGTCTGTCTGTCTGTCTGTCTGTCTGTCTGTCTGTCTGTGGTGGTCGATTTTACAGTCTGTCGGACGCCTTTGATGGCGCATTAGACCCTAGGAAAGAGGCCGGCAGCTGTCAAAGTTAGACCCGAGCATGCCGTCTGCCATCATGATTGTGGTGCACGTGGTGCGTGTCTCAAAACATGTGTGTATGTCTGTGTGTGTGTGTGTGTGTGTGCGTCCCTGGGCGGCCTCCCTGGGCGGCCTCCCTGGGCCCACTCCCTGGGCGGCCCACTCCCTGGGCGGCCCACTCCCTGGGCGGCCCACTCCCTGGGCGGCCCACTCCCTGGGCGGCCCACTCCCTGGGCGGCCCACTCCCTGGGCGGCCCACTCCCTGGGCGGCCCACTCCCTGGGCGGCCCACTCCCTGGGCGGCCCACTCCCTGGGCGGCCCACTCCCTGGGCGGCCCACTCCCTGGGCGGCCCACTCCCTGGGCGGCCCACTCCCGCGGCCCACTCCCTGGGCGGCCCACTCCCTGGGCGGCCCACTCCCTGGGCGGCCCACTCCCTGGGCGGCCCACTCCCTGGGCGCCCACTCCCTGGGCGGCCCACTCCCTGGGCGGCCCACTCCCTGGGCGGCCCACTCCCTGGGCGGCCCACTCCCTGGGCGGCCCACTCCTGGGCGGCCCACTCCCTGGGCGGCCCACTCCCTGGGCGGCCCACTCCCTGGGCGGCCCACTCCCTGGGCGGCCCACTCCCTGGGCGGCCCACTCCCTGGGCGGCCCACTCCCTGGGCGGCCCACTCCCTGGGCGGCCCACTCCCTGGGCGCCCCACTCCCTGGGCGGCCCACTCCCTGGGCGGCCCACTCCCTGGGCGGCCCACTCCCTGGGCGGCCCACTCCCTGGGCGGCCCACTCCCTGGGCGGCCCACTCCCTGGCGGCCCACTCCCTGGGCGGCCCACTCCCTTGGCGGCCCACTCCCTGGGCGGCCCACTCCCTGGGCGGCCCACTCCCTGGGCGGCCCACTCCCTGGGCGGCCCACTCCCTGGGCGGCCCACTCCCTGCGCGGCCCACTCCCTGCGCGGCCCACTCCCTGGGCGGCCCACTCCCTGGGCGGCCCACTCCCTGGGCGGCCCACTCCCTGGGCGGCCCATCCCTGGGCGGCCCCTGGGCGGCCCACTCCCTGGGCGGCCCACTCTCCCTGGGCGGCCCCACCCTGGGCGGCCCACTCCCTGGGCGGCCCACTCCCTGGGCGGCCCACTCCCTGGGCGGCGGCCCACTCCCTGGGCGGCCCACTCCCTGGGCGGCCCACTCCCTGGGCGGCCCACTCCCTGGGCGGCCCACTCCCTGGGCGGCCCACTCCCTGGGCGGCCCACTCCCTGGGCGGCCCACTCCCTGGGCGGCCCACTCCCTGGGCGGCCCACTCCCTGGGCGGCCCACTCCCTGGGCGGCCCACTCCCTGGGCGGCCCACTCCCTGGGCGGCCCACTCCCTGGGCGGCCCACTCCCTGGGCGGCCCACTCCCTGGGCGGCCCACTCCCTGGGCGGCCCACTCCCTGGGCGGCCCACTCCCTGGGCGGCCCACTCCCTGGGCGGCCCACTCCCTGGGCGGCCCACTCCCTGGGCGGCCCACTCCCTGGGCGGCCCACTCCCTGGGCGGCCCACTCCCTGGGCGGCCCACTCCCTGGGCGGCCCACTCCCTGGGCGGCCCACTCCCTGGGCGGCCCACTCCCTGGGCGGCCCACTCCCTGGGCGGCCCACTCCCTGGGCGGCCCACTCCCTGGGCGGCCCACTCCCTGGGCGCCCACTCCCTGGGCGGCCCACTCCCTGGGCGGCCCACTCCCTGGGCGGCCCACTCCCTGGGCGGCCGCGGTCGCGGTCGCGAGTCACGGCGGTCGCGAGTCACGGCGGTCGGCCCATGTGAGTCGCCGTCGCCCATCCCCCCTCATCGCCCCGCCCCCCCCGTCGACTGCCGCCTATGTACTGCGGCCCACCCTGGACTATCCACCATCGTCACCGTCCGAAGGGGG
Organism: Chlamydomonas sp. UWO 241; assembly: GCA_016618255.1. Lineage (NCBI taxonomy): Eukaryota > Viridiplantae > Chlorophyta > Chlorophyceae > Chlamydomonadales > Chlamydomonadaceae > Chlamydomonas > Chlamydomonas priscui. The sequence continues at coordinate 104,207 of VFSX01000186.1, read as the reverse complement.
CAGCCTCAGCGAGCCGAGCAACCTCTTCCACAGTCCCAATCCTTATCCTGTCGCAGAGCCAGTCCCATGCCCTCGCCAGCGCCGAACAGCTCCTCGGCAGACTGTCGACCGCATCATGGACCGCCCCGCCACCGCCTGACGCCGAGCAGATTCTTGGCCGCGACCCACTGCGGCGCCACGACACCATGCACCACAGAGAACCTCACCTTGCCATGATCCCCCCTTCAGCACCCTTCACTCCCCCTGGCACGCTCCAAACTACACAGTCCAACTCTTCCCCACCGTCACCCACCCACAGTCGACCACCCACCCACGCTTTCACCCCCACATGGAGCTCGCCGTCCCATGTGCGCGCCATGCAGGCCCATGCACCCCCGCCCCATGCACCTCCCCAGCCCCCCCGCGCACGCTGACCCCATGCTGGCAATCCAGGCTGGCAATCCCTCCTCACCCCCCCCCCCCCCATCCGTGAGCGCACACGCGCACGCGCACTCCCCCCTAGCCTCCCACGCCTCCTCCGACCCCTCCCAACCCCCCTCCCTCTCCCCCCTCGCCTCCCACGCCTCCTCCGATCCCTCCCACGCCTCCTTTGATCCCCCCACGCCCCCCCTGATCCCTCCCATGCCTCCCCTGATCCTTCCCACGTCTCCTCCGATACCCCTGATGAACCCTCACCTGACCCCCCCCCGATGCCTCATCTGACCCCTCCCACGCCCCTTCCAAACCCCCCTTTCCCGTCTACCGAGCCCCTATCCCAGGCCCGCCTGCCTTCGTCCGTCGCGCATCGAGTTCATCGGTCCAAGGAGCTGATCCGACGTCCTCATGGCCTGCCCAACGAAAACTCAGTCTAGTAGGCCGCGGCCGAACGGATCTAGTAGTTGCGGCGACGTTTACATTGCACGACGGACAACCCCGACTATCGCCCATGGAATTAATCGGCCCATGGGGAGATGATACGCTGCGATTGAAGTTGAAGTTGGTTGGCCAGAGTGGCAACCCAAGTTGTAGTTGGTTGGCCAGAGTGGCAACCCTAGTTGAAGTTGGTTGGCCAGAGTGGCAGCCCCCCCCAGACCCCCCCAAACCAAGGATACTATCCACTCGATTCAGGCGCTGGTCGGTCACCCGCTATTCGAAAGACATCCCAGTGCACGGGTCAGACTTCGTAACAATTGCCGGGGTGTATTGCTGTTAGTAGTACAGGCATTGCCGGTGCATGCGGACGGCCTCATGTAACGCTTGGTTGGTTGGTTGGTTGGTTGTGTGTGTGCGTACGTCAGTGATGTCGAAAGGCGGTACGCTGGTACGCGCGTACCACGGGAGGGCCGTTTGGTCGTTCGGATGTTTGGTGTTGGTATCGATGGTGTGCATGTGCGTGCATGTGCGTGCATGTGCATGTGTGTGTGCGTATGTGCATGTGATTCTGTGTGTGTGTGTGTGTGTGTGTGCAAGCGCGCGCGTGTGCGTACAGTGTGACCCACCATCAAGCGTCTCCGGCGACAGCTCGCCGATGGTGCGCCGCAGGTTTTCACGTACGCCCTGCGGGGGCTCCATCGTGACCTTGATGCCGGTCTGCGTTTGTGTGAACGGTGTGGGCACGCGTGCAGGCACGAACATGGGCGCACGCGGGGGCGTGTGTAGGTCTCATGTAAAGCAAATGAAAAGAAACAAAATAAGAACAGGAGTTTCACGTACGCCCTGGCGGCGGCTCCATCGCGACCTTGATGCCGGTCTGCGTTTGTGGACGCAAGTGTGAGCGCGAGTGTGGACGTAAGTGTGGGCGCATGCATGCGGTGTGCGGTCTCATAATACAAAACCAACGAAACAAAATAAGAACAGGATTTTCACGCACGCCTTGCGGCGGCTCCATCGTGACCGTGATACCGGTCTGCGTTTGTGTGAACGGTGTGGAAAGGTGTGGAGACGAGTGTGGGCACACGCGGGGGCGTGTGTGGGTCTCGTGTAAAGCAAATGAAAATAAACAAAATAAGAGCAGGATTTTCCCGCACACCTTGCGGCGGCCCCATCGTGACCTTGACGCCGGTCTGCGGGTGTGGGCGCAAGTGTGGACGCAAGTGTGGGCATGAGTGTGGGCACGCGTGTGCGCATGCATGCGGTGTGCGGGTCTCATAACAACCCAACGAAATAAAATAAAAGCAGGGTTTTCACGCACGCCCTGCGGCGGCCCCTCCGTGACCTTGATGCCAGTCTGCGTTTGTGTGAACGGTGTGGTACGATGTGGAAAGGTGTGGAGACGAGTGTGGGCATGTGTGTGTGTGTGTGTGTGTGTGTATCTCATACACCAAACCCACCTGCACCACCAGCACCGGGAAGTGCTGGGTCTAGGGTATAAGGGTACAGGGTTGAACCCAGGTTGAACCGACCTTGGTTTGACAAATTATTTAAAAATACCATAGCCCAGAGCACGTCTTGAGTTTCAGCCTTCAAACCGCACCTGCAGCACCGGCGCCGGAAAGTGCTTTGCCGGCATGCTTGTGAGCCACAGCCGGAAAGTGGGGTTTGGACCTCATACTGATCAGTCTCAGCCTTGCTTTGGTTTTAAATGCCATGTCGCATAACAGGTTGTGAGTTTCAAATTTCAAACCGCACCTGCAGCACCGGCAGCGGGAAGTGCTCCGCCGGCATGCTCGTGAGCCACTGCCGGAAGGAAGGGTGGACCTCAAACTCATCAGTCTCGGCCTTGCTTTTGTTGTACCAAGTATTTTAAAAATCCATGGCGCATAGCACGTCGTGAGTCCCATACTGCAAAACGCACCAGCAGCACCGGCACCGGGAGGCCTTTGGCCGGCATGGGTGTTGACTCCGCACTTCAGTCGTTGACAGACACTTGTTTCAATCGCGCGTTGTCAAAAGCCCTGGAATCCCAAATTTCAAAATTCAAAATTCAAACCGTACCTGCAGCACCGGCACTGGGAAGTGCTCGGCCGGCATGCTCGTGAGCCACAGCCGGAAGGAGGGGTGGACGTCATACGTTTCAGTCTCAGCCTGCTTTGGTTTTAAATACGTATTTAAATGCGAATTTTAAAATGCCATGGCGCAAAACGTTGCGAGTTCCAAAAACGCACCTGCAGCACTGGCACCGGAAAGTGCTCGGCAGGCATGCTCGTGAGCCACAGCCGGAAGGAGGGGTGCACCTCATACTGCGGAGCGCCACCACCGCTGCTCCTTGCGGCAGAGTCCGACAGGCCGCTGGGTTCTGCTCCGAGCTCCGGTGATGTACCTTCTGTGTGTGAGTACGTGTGTGTGTGTGTGTGTGTGTGTGTGCATGCGTGCGTGTGTGTGTGTGCGTGCGTGTGTGTGTGTGTGTGTGTCACTGGGTTGGCGTGGAGGACCAGCCAGTCGTGGAACACACACACGCGCACACACACGCACACACACGCACACAGACACCCATCCTCGTCCCCATCGTCTCGGTCATTGAGAAAACCAGAGTTGTGCGCTGACACACACACACACATACACACACCTTCATCCTCGTCCCCATCATCCCCGTCCTCGAAGAAGCCAGAGTTGTGCGCTGAGACACACACACACACACACACCTTCATCCTCGTCCCCATCGTCCTCGTTGTCGACGAAGCCAGAGTTGCGCTGTGACGCAAGCGAAGTGAACTGGCGCTGGCGCTGGTGCTTGGCCTGGAGGTGTGTGTGTGTGTGAGTGTGTGTGCATTGTGCACGGGTTTCAGTCCGAAAAACATGTCACCAAAACAATGTGACCCTCCCACACACCCCAGCTACCTGCAGCTCCTCCATGATTCGCGCCAGCGACGGCATCCAGCTGCGAGCCAGGTGGCAGTTATGGAGGACATGCCCCCCCCCTGCACACATTTCTGATGTTTCTTCATTTATTTTAAATTAATAGATAATATGCGACCCCCGCACCTCCTAGCTGCCTCCCAGCTACCTGCAGCTCCTCCACGATGCGCGCCAGGTGGCAGTTCTGTCACCCCCCCCCCCTGCACACATGCCTGACTTTCCTTCCATTTAAAAAAAAGAATAGATTGATAAAATGCGACCCCCCGTACCCCCCAGCTGCCCCCCAGCTGCCTCCCAGCTGCCTCTCAGCTACCTGCAGCTCCTCCACACTTCGCGGCAGCGACGGCATCCAGCTGCGCGCAAGGTGGCAGTTCTGGAGGGGACATGCCCCCCCCGCACACGTTTCTGACTTTTCTTCTCATTGTTTTTAATTAATAGATCATATGCGACCCCCACACCTCCCAGCTACCTGCAGCTCCTCCACAATGCGCGCCAGCGACGGCATCCAGCTGCGCGCCAGGTGGCAGTTCTGAAGGACATGCCCCCCCCCTCACACCTTTATTTTTATTTTGTATAAATAGCTAATATGCTACCCCCACACCTCCCAGCCGCCTCCCAGCTACCTGCAGCTCCTCCAAGATTCGCGCCAGTGACGGCATCCAGCTGCGCGCCAGGTGGCAGTTCTGGAGGACATGACCTCCCCCCCGCTGCACACATTTCTGACTTTTCTTCGCATTTTCTTTAAATAAATAGATAATATATAACCCCCACACCGCCCAGCTACCTGCAGCTCCTCCACGATGCGCGCAAGCGACGGCATCCAGCTGCGCGCCAGGTGGCAGTTCTGGAGGACGACCCAGCCGCCGCGGCGCATTGAGTATGAAAGTATGGACTCGGCGATGGGACCCTGTGTGTGTGCGTGTGTGCGTGTGTGCATTGAATACCAAAGTATGGACTCGGCAAGGAAAACCGGATGATCGTGTGTGCGCGTGTGTGCGCGTGTGTGTGTGTGTGTTGGCGCATCGAGTACGAAAGTATGGACTTGGCAATGGGGCCCTGGGTGAGCGTGTGTGCGTGCGTGTGAGTGTATGTGCGTGTGTGCGTTTGTGTGTTGGCGCATCGAGTACGAAAGTAAAGCTTCGGCGACGAGGCCCTGTGTGTGTGTGTGTGTGTGTGTGTGTGTGAACGTTTGTTGGCGCGTCGAGTACGCAAGTATGGACTCGGCAAAGGGGCCCTGGTGGCCCTAGAGTGAGCGCGTGTGTGTGTGTGTGGCTGTGTGCGTGCGCGTGCGTGTGTTTGTGTGTATGTGTTTAAGTTTTTGTGTTTGCGCATCGAGTACGAAAGTATGGACTCGGCAATGTGTGTGTGTGTGTGTGTGTGTGTGTGTGTTTGTGTGTGCATCGAATATCAAAGTATGGAGTCGGCAAGAGAAGCCGGATGATCGTGTGTGTGCGTGTGTGCGTGTGTGTGCGTGTGTGTGCGCGCATCGAGTATGAAAGTATGGACTCGGCAATTGGGGCCTGTCTGTGTGTGTGTGTGTGTGAGTTTGTGTGTTTGCGCATCGAGTACGAAAGTATGGGCTCGGCGATGGGGCCCTGTGTGTGTGTGTGTGTGCGTGTGTGTGTGTGTGTGCGCGTTTGTGTTTGCGCATCGAGTACAAAAGTATGGACTCGGCGATGGGGCCCTGTGTGTGTGTGTGTGTGCGTGTGCGTTTGTGTTTGTGCGCATCGAGTATGAAAGTATGGACTCGGCGATGGGGCCCTAGGGTGAGGGAGTGCGTGCGTGTGCGTGTGTGTGTGTGTGTGTGCGTGTGTGTGTGCGTTTGTGTGTTGGCGCGTCGAGTACATAAGTATGGACTCGGCAATGGGGCCCGAAGTGAATTTGTTTGTGCGCGCGTGTTTGTGTGTGTGTGAGTATGTGTGTGTGTGCGTTCACGTGCGAGAGTGTTTGTGTGTGTGTGTAAGCATGGGGTTCGCAAGTATGGACTCAGCCATGAGGCCGTGGGTGAGTGTGAAACACCGTGGCGCTTTTGTGTGGAAGTGTGAAAGCGACGAGTCTCATGCTTTTACGTCACATCGAGTTGATAACTTTCTGCATCACTTACACCCCCTTCCCCCCCCCCCACACACCTGTCCCTGCCCGAGCGAGATGACCCTCAGGCTGCTCCCCTCCTCCCGTCCCGTCCTGTCCCTTGACTCCACGCACGCACACACACACACACACACACACACACCTGTCCCTGCCCGAGCGAGATGACCCTCAGGCTGCTCCCCTCCTCTCGTCCCTTTGATTTAACACACACACACACCTGTCCCTGCCCGAGCGAGATGACCCTCAAGCTGCTCCCCTCCTCCATTCCCTTTGACTCGGCAAACTTGGAGAGGCCGGCAGTGGGGTCCGCCCCCTGGGACAGGATGAAGATGATCGGAGTGGCTGGGCCAGAGTCCTTGTAGATGTCTGCGCGCGCGCGGGGAGGTGGTAGTTAGGGGGCTGGATACAAAATGAGAATTCGAAAAACACACACGTTGAAATGACGTTTTCAGGGGGGTCCTTTGGGTCTGTTCCCTGGGACAGGATGAAGAGGACGGGGTGTGGCCGGATCAGAGTCCTTGTAGATGTCTGCGCATGCGGGGTGGCGGTGGGGGCTTTTAGGGCTGTGTAGGGATCTGGTTTCCAAAGCGTGGAAATTGAAGAGAATTGTAGTTAAAATAACTTTTTCAGGGGTTCTTGGGGTCTGCCTGGGGTCTGGCCCCTGCCCAGGACAGATGTAGAGGATGGGGGTGGCTGGGCCCAAGTCCTTGGATGCCTGCGCGCGTGTGAGTAGTAGTTGTGGTGATGGCCGGGCTATCCGGGCGGGGTAAGCTCTCACGTGCAGGGTGTTCCATGCACCAATCTCTCTGCAACGTCAAACCGCGGTTGCGCTGGTTTTGCGA
>VFSX01000186.1:90000-92500 GCA_016618255.1 Chlamydomonas sp. UWO 241 | reverse complement strand
GACGCCAGGCGCACGCCCAGATCTCCGCTCGGCTCCGCCTCGTCGAGACAGCGGTTGAACAGTGACGTGAAGTACGACAGGCTATACTGGTACATCGGGTCGACGGCGGCCTGGGGGCAGAAAGAGTGACACATACAGATAGCAAGGTGAGGGTGTGGTGGGGAAGTCTACTCAACAATCTACGCAACAGTCTGTGCAACAGTCTAAGCAACACCTCAAACAGGCACTCACAAGGTCTGTAAAGTACTACAGGAAGCGGCAGCAGCAAAGTTCAGCAGGGGGCTGCGACTGCAACGGTCTATGCAACAATATATGCAACAGTCTATGCAACAGCCACTCACCAGGTCTGCAACAACAAAGTACAGCAGGGAGCCGCGGATCGGGACTGGGCGGTACACGTCGCGTGCCTCGTTGATCTGCGGTTTAGGGTTGTTGCATGGTTGTTGCAAAGTTGTTGCACGGGTGTTGAATGTGTGTTGCATGGGTGTTGCATGCGTGTTGCTGAGTGTTGCGTGGTTGTTTTTATGGGAGATGCACGTCATGCCTCGTTGATCTGTGGTACATGGGTTGTTGCAGATGTTGTTGCATGGGTGTTGCGTGGGTGTTGCATGGGTGTTGCATGGGTGTTGCATGGGTATTGCAGGACAAAACGCAGTAAACATCACGCGCGTCGTTGATCTGTCTTTTAGAGGTCGAGCGGGTGGGTGGGTGGGTTCCAAAAGGCTGAAAGGAACGGGAAGCCGCAAAAGGGAGCGGTGCTAGCGACTCAAGAAGATGGATAGGAAACTTGGGGTGCTAGCACCATAAGAGGCTTCTGAGATCTCACTTCACACATAGAAAGTAGCTTCCGACAGAAACTCCAGTTTCCTATCAACCTAGGGGTTCAATAGAAAACCACCATGAACATCACGCATGCTGTTTTGATCTGTCTTGCAGAGGTTGTTGCAAGGTTGAGGATTGTTGCACGGGTGCTGCATGCGTTTTGCTGGGTGCTGCATGCGTGTTGCAGGGGCAGAAAACATCACGCACATTGTTGGTCTGTGCTGCATAGGTCGAGGACTGTTGCATGGGTGTTGCATGCGTGTTGCTGGATGTTGCGTGGGTGTTGCAGGGGCAATACACATCACGCACAGTGTTGATCTGCCTTGCAAAGGTTGTTGCAAGGTCGAGGATTGTTGCACGGGTGCGGTATGCGTGTCGCATGCGTGGCGCGCCTTGTTGATCCGTTTTCGAGTCCAAGTTGGTTTTATGCCATCTTTGTGCTGTCAAGGCTGTTGGTGACCGCCCACACACCTCAAGCTCGGTCTGCTCCGCCTCTGCTACGCGCGCTGCGATCGTCGCAGACGAATCCCCCGACCTTTTAACACATGAATTGTGACATGAATCAATACAATTTATTCTTTATAATCCGTGCGATTGTAAACCTTTCAACCTGCTTTCATGATGTTGCGTTTGCCCACCTCGAGTTCAGTCTGCTCAGCCTTGGCCACGCGCGCTGCGATCGTCGCAGACAAATCCCCAGAACTTTTTAGACATGAATCACTACAATTTGTTCTTTATAATCCGTGCGATTGTAAACCGTTCAACCTGCTTTCATCGTGTTGCGTTTGCCCACCTCGATCTCGGTCTGCTCCGCCTCGGCCACGCGCGCTGCGATCGTCGCAAACTAATCAACTAAACGTGTTTCCACCTGTATTGTTCTTTACAACCCATATCATTCGCATGCCATTGTCAACCTTTCAATCTGTGTATATCGTGTTGCGTTTGCCCACCTCGATCTCAGTCTGCTCCGCCTCGGCCACGCGCGCTGCGATCGTCGCAGATGTTGCCTTTGAGTTGTTCAGCGTGTTGATGAGCACCTGAGTTGTGAGAGGGATTTGAGAGTAAGTGTGAACACACTCACTTGTGTGTTAGTGGTTGAGTCGGGTCTTAGATGGCGAGGGTTGTGTATTCCGAAGTCTTGCTCTGGCCACAAAAGTGTGACACAGCTTTGGCCAATTTAAAGTGGCACACGGGTATCATGGTGGCAGATGGCATGCTATGAGTCTAATTTTGACAGCTGCCGACCTCTTTCTTAGGGTCTAATGCGCCATCAAAGGCGTCCGACGGACTGTAAAATCGACCACATGTACTCACCTCGTCGTCTAGGATGTTCCCTGTCGACTCGCGCAGCAGCTTCAGGATCTTGTCCTCCAGGTCCTGTGGTTGTTGTTGCAGTTGCTGTTGCGGTGGAAGTTGCGGTTGTTGCGGTGGGTGTTGCAATGGGTATTGCGGTGGGTGTTGTAGTGGTTGCGACGGTTGTTGCGGCGTTTGCTGCGGCACCACCTGGTCGTTACGTTGCTTGCGTTTGTTGTTGTTGTTGTTGTTGTTGTTGTGGCGGTTTAGGATGTAGGGTCCCCCCCCCCCTGCCCCCATCAAAGATTACCTGCAGCGACCGCTTGTCGTTGCTGATTGACACCACCAGACGATCCTTGGTCTCCTCAAGATCAGGACGCTCCTT
>VFSX01000186.1:82500-85000 GCA_016618255.1 Chlamydomonas sp. UWO 241 | reverse complement strand
ACGTACGCAACATTTCCCATTGCTTAGGCACGCACATAAAGCACACAAACATGCACACTGCATGCACAACCACACCTGCCGGTTTGCGCCCATCCTCGCGCCCGTGTTCGACACACACATGGATAGAGGGAGAGAACGAAAGGGAGAGAGAGGGACAGAGGCAGAGAGAGAGGGGGAGAGAGAGGGAGTGGGAGTGAGAGTGCGAGTGCGAGTGTCAGGGAGAGAGAGATAGAGAGAGAGCGGGAGGGATGGGGCGACAAAGAAAGGGACAGAAAGAGAGAGCGACATCCATTTCATTTCCCCATTGTTCGGGCAAACACACACATGCACACACACACACGCACACAAACACACACGCACACAAACACACACACACACACACACACCTGCCGGTATGCGCCCGTGGACGTGCCACAGTTACACACACACACACACACACACACATACAAACACACACCTGCCGGCACGCGCCTGTGAACGCTCAGCAGCACGACATGCACACACACACACACACACACACATACCTGCCTGCACGCGCCTGCGAACGCTCCGCAGTACGAGATGCACACACACACACACACACACACACCTGCCGGTATGCGCCCGTGAACGCTCCGCAGTACGAGATGCACGCAGCAGCCAGGAAGACGTCTCCAACCAGTACGTCCATGCGTGCACCAAGCTGCTCTGCAGTCGCCTGCATGTGCGTGTGTGTGTGTGTGCATGTGTGTGTGTGCGTGTGCGTGCACATGTGTGTGTGTGTGTGTGTGTCCCTGTGTGTGTGTGTGTGTGTCCCTGTGTGTGTGTGTGTGTGATGCACGCAGCAGCCAGGAAAACGTCTCCAACTAGTACGCCCATGCGTGCTCCAAGCTGCGCGGCAGTCGCCTGCATGTGTGTGCGCATGTGCGTGTGTGTGTGTGTGTGTGTGCGCGCGTTTGTGTATGCGTGTGTATGTGTGTGTGTGTGTGTGTGCTGTCACGCTCTGTATATGATGCACGCCTTAATCAGGAAGACCTCCCCAACCAGAAAGCCCATGCGTGCGCCGAGCTGCTCTGCAGTCGCCTGCATGCGTGTGTGGGGGGGGGGGGGAGGGGGAGGGGGCAAGTTTCCTTGGTGCGAAAAAGGATTGTCCAGCGCACCCACCTGCCAGCGCACGCACTCGTCTGCCAGCGCGCTCGTCAGGTTGCCCTTTGACGACCACTACAACCTCAACCCCGAGAGGCATCGAACGAAATAAACTTCAAGCCCACCTGCCAGTGCACATTGTCGTCTGCCAGCGCGCTCGTCAGGTTGCCCTTCACCCTTACCCAAAACTTGGAACCCACACCCTAAAAAGCGCTCAAACCTCCCCTTGAACCCCTTGAACGATCCCGTTCAAACCCACCTGCCAGCGCACGCTCTCATCTGCCAGCGCACTCGTCAGCTTGCCCGCGCGTGCGAGGCGCTTCTGGCTCAGGTCAGCCTGGAACTGCAGCGACGCGAGCTCGTCTTGCGTGGCCTGCAGCTGCGCCTGGAGGTACTCGACCTTCGCTTCAATGTCCTTCAGCTGCGCCTGCTTAGCGACGAGCGCTGCGTTCATGCCATCCAGTAGCTCCTGTGCTTGCCGTAGTACCAGCCGCTTGGGCTCCACCACCTTTGATCGGCGGGACAGTGCCAGGCGTGTGTCACGCGTAGCTGTGAGTTGTGCTATGTATGCAAGGCAGGCGTATCCACGCCGTCCAGCAGCTCCTGTGCTTGCTGCAGCACCAGACGCTTGGGCTCCACCACCTTTGAGGAGGGTTGGGGGGGCGGTGGGGTGGGAGGCGGGGGGGGGGGCGTCGAAAAACGATTTGCGGGGGGAGCACATTCCCTTCCCTTCCCTGGGGGGGCACGGAAGGGCAGGCACAGGGTCTAGACCACCTTCGATCGGTGGGGCAAGGTCAGATGTGTCACAACGCAGACACAGCCAGTGTCACAGTCGATGTCAGTGCCACTGTCTGCGTCTAACAAAGTCACATTCGCAGACGCAGTCACAGTCACAGTCACGGTCAGTGTCACAGTCAGTCACAGTCACAGTCACAGTCATAGAAACAGTCATAGACACAGTCTCAATCACAGAGACGACCACACCGCATGTGTGTGTCGAATACGGTGCCTCTTCAAATTCCAGTTTGTTTCAAGTCGACGATCCTCACCTTCACGACCTTCGCGTACGTGTCCATCGCGCGCACCCACAGGCACATCGACATCGCGGCCTTGCTCTGCTTCGCAACCTGTGGGGGTGAACGAGAGGGAAGTAGCAGACGCGTTTTGTACTCGCAAACACACGCATGCTACGCGCACATGCTGTCTGGCATGCATGCATGCATGCATGCATGCATGCATGCATGCATGCGTACAGAGATCAAAATTTCTTCCACTAGAACCAACGGAGTTTGACCGGTCAACTTGCATCGGAAAGCTGACAATACCAGGCTTCCCATGTACGACACCACACCATGTTGGGTGTGAACAAGAGGGC
>VFSX01000186.1:50000-80000 GCA_016618255.1 Chlamydomonas sp. UWO 241 | reverse complement strand
TAACACTTTGGAATGGAATGGAATGGAATGTGTGTATGTCCCAGTCCGGTTTCTCGTGCAGCAGGATGCAAACGCCCTGTGCGTGTGTGTGTGTGTGTGTGTGTGTGTGCCCAGTCGGGTGTCTCGTGCAGCAGGATGCACACATCCTGTGTGTGTGTGTGTTTGTGTGTCCAGTTGCGTTTCTTGTGCAGCAGGATGCACACGCCCTGTGTGTGTGCGCGTGTGTGTGTGTGTGCACCCACAACCCCACACACCTCCATCGTCAGCTGCACCAGCACCGGCGGCTTGATGAACGTCCGGATCTCGACAATGTCGGACTTGTTGAGCGCGTTCAGCGCCTTCTCGGCAGCTTCCATCGCCGGGAGAACCTCCTCGAGCTTGGCCTGTGGTTGTGTGGGGTTATGCAGACGCTTGGTTGTTGTTTGGATGTTGTCTGGTGGTTGTTTGGCTGTTGTTTGGCTGTTGTTTGGAGTTTGTCTGGTGGGTGTCTGGTGGGTGTCTGGTGGTTGTGTGGTGGGTGTCTGGTGGTTGTCTGGTGGTTGTCTGGTGGTTGTCTGGTGGGTGTCTGGTGGGTGTTGGGTGGGTGTTGGGTGGTGGTTTGACGGTTGTTTGGAAGTTGTTTGGCGGCTGTTTGGAGGTTGTTTGGAGGTTATTTGGCAGTTGTTTGGCGGCTGTCTGGTGGTTATTGGGAGGTTAACACGTTGGTTGTTGGATGTGGTTGCGTGCATTGAGCACACAGCACACACACTCACACACACACACACACTGAGCACACACACACACACACGCCCCCCCTCCACACACACACCTGCGCGTCGTCGTAGAGCAGCTGCGTCTCTGCCTACTTCAGCTGCACGCACGCACACACACACACACACACACACACACACACACACACACACATACATACATACGCACACGCCCCCCCCCAACCACCACGCACACACACCTGCGCGTCGTCGTAGAGCAGCTGCGTCTCTGCCTGCTTCAGCTTCACCTCAGCTTCCTCTGTGATGACCGTACCGCGGATGGCCTCTGCCTCTCGTCGCTCGCTTTCCACCTGGTGTTGTGGGACAGGTGTGAGAGGGTGTGAGCAGGTGTGGGAGGGTGTGGACAGGGGTGGGGGCAGCGGCAGCTACTCGCCAGCTTCCTCTGTGATGACCGTACCGCGGAAGGCCTCTGCCAATCTGCCCTCACTCGCGACCTGGTGTTGTGGGGCAGGTGTGGGAAAGTGTGGACAGGAACAGCCAGGGCCGGCTCCAGCGGATGTTCTTCTCCCCTTTTTCTCGTGGATTACCGTTGTTTGCTTTGTAATTTTGTCCACACTCACCCCACACTCCCCACATAATTACCAGCAGCGCCTCACCACCTTGGCGACAGGATCGGCTGCGGTTCCATGTGTCATTTATGATTTTGTTTTAACAATAATGATACTTCGCCCACACTTGCCCCACACTCCCCACACCTTGACCAGCAGCGCCTCTGTATCGATGCTCTTAGCCGCAAGAATTGGCTGCAGGTGGTTCAGCTCAGCCTGCATGCTGTCGACAACGACATTGGTGTCCTGCGTGTGTGTGTGTGTGTGTGTGTGTATGTGCGTGCATGCGTGTGTGATGCCAGGATCGGCTGCAGGTGATTCAGCTCAGCCTGCATGCTGTCGACAACGACGTTGGTGTCCTGCGTGTGTGTGTGTGTGTGTGTGTATGTGCGTGCATGCGTGTGTGATGCCAGGATCGGCTGCAGGTGATTCAGCTCAGCCTGCATGCTGTCGACAACGACGTTGGTGTCCTGTGTGTGTGAGTGCGTGCGTGTGCGTGTGTGTGTGTGTGTGTGTGTTTGTGTGCGTGTGTGTGTGTGTGTGTGTGCGCATGTGCATGTGATGTCAGGATCGACTGCAGGTGGTTCAGCTCAGCCTGCATGCTGTCGACAACGACATTCGTGTCCTGCGTGTGTGTGTGTGTGTGTGTGTGTGTGATATGCCAGGATCGGCTGCAGGTGGTTCAGCTCAGCCTGCATGCTGTCAACAACGACATTGATGTCCTGCGTGTGTGTGTGTGTGTGTGTGTGTGCGTGATATGCCAGGGTCGGCTGCAGGTGGTTCAGCTCAGCCTGCATGCTGTCGCCAACGACGTTGGTGTCCTGCGTGTGTGTGTATGTGTGTGTGTGTGATATGCCAGGATCGGCTGCAGGTGGTTCAGCTCAGCCTGCATGCTGTCGACAACGACATTGCTGTCCTGCGTGTGTGTGTGTGTGTGTGCGTGTGTGATATGCCAGGATCGGCTGCAGGTGGTTCAGCTCAGCCTGCATGCTGTCGCCAACGACGTTGGTGTCCTGCGTGTGTGTGTGTGTGTGTGTGTGTGTGATATGCCAGGATCGGCTGCAGGTGGTTCAGCTCAGCCTGTATGCTGTCGACAACGTTATTGGTGTCCTGCGTGTGTGTGTGTGTGTGTGTGTGTGATATGCCAGGATCGGCTGCAGGTGGTTCAGCTCAGCCTGCATGCTGTCGACAACGTCATTGGTGTCCTGCATGTGTGTGTGTGTGTGTGTGTGTGTGTGATATGCCAGGATCGGCTGCAGGTGGTTCAGCTCAGCCTGCATGCTATCGATAACGACAATGGTGTCCTGCGTGTGTGTGTGTGCGTGTGTGTGTGTATGTGTGTGTGTGATATGCCAGGATCGGCTGCAGGTGGTTCAGCTCAGCCTGCATGCTGTCGACAACGACATTGGTGTCCTGCGTGTGTGTGTTGGTAAAACCCAAGGTCTGTCAGATGCCTATTTTGGCGTGTGTGTGTGTGTAATGGTGGAAGGCTGCGGCATGTGTGTCCTGCGGGGTGTGCGTTGTTGTTAGAGGTTGTTCAAGGTTGTTGAGCACACGGATCGGCCATCTTGACAGTCGAAAATACGTGAACACATGGCTACTTTAAGGATCCTTGTTCAATCAAAGAGCCAGTCTCTTGAGACAACTGCAGGTTTCAGAAATGTAATAAAACAGCACAGCTTCTTGCAGCTACCTGCAGCTTCTTGAGTTCAAAAACATAAAAAATGAGAACAGCACAGCCTCCTGCGGCTCCCTTCAGCTCCGTGCAGCTTCCTGCTGCTTCCTGCAGCTTCCTGCAACTTCCTGCAGCTTCTTTGGCCCGTTGAGCAGCAGCATCGAACACGCGAACGCCATGTCCATAAATCTTCAAAATAAGCAAAAATCGCGAAAACACCACAGCTGTGTGCGGTTCCTGCAGCTTCCTACAGCTTCGTACAGCTGCCTGCAGCTACCTGCAGCTTCTTGAGCCCGTTGAGCAGCCGCTCGCGCGCTTGCGTCAGCTCCTCCCTCTTGTCTCGCAGCAGCGAGGTGTAGAGGGAGAGCAGGTCGAGGTACGACTTGGGCGTGACGTAGTACCTTTGTGTTTGTGTGTGTGTATGTATGTGTGTGTCAGTGTGTCAGTGTGTGTGTGTATGTGTGATGTGGTCCACAACTTGCTGTTTTGCCCCCCCCCCCCCCCCCCCGAAAACCCACCTTCTCCGCAGCTCCCCAAAGAAGCGCGCGGCTGCATCCTCCACACTCGAGTGCACCGTGACGCACGCTGCCGCGACCTGCATGAGTTGTGTGGTGTGGTGTGTGTGTGTGTGTGTGCGTGTGAGTGTGACCGCGAGTATTTCTGTGGGTTATCCATTGTGGTCGCTCACCAATCGACTTCGCTCCCGATTGAGTGGCCAGCAAGCAACGAGCAAGAGACTGAGAGGTGGTCGATTCAACAGTCTCTGTCGGACGCCTTGAGGGGTGTACGTCACCAGGCCACGTTTTATATACAAAAAGCTCAATGTTTCAAAACGATGTTCCAGTGTGGTTGTTCCATTTTGGATGCTCACCAATCCCTCGATGTGCCTCCCGGTTCAGTGGCCGGCCAGCACCGAGCGAGAGACTAAGAGGAGCGTGTGTGTTAGCCCTCTTTATTCATATAAATACGAGGTTTTAAAACCGAATTCAAGTGCGGATGCTCTCTCACCGATCCCTCAACATCGCTCCCGATTGAGTGGCCGGCCAGCACCGAGCGAGAGACTGACCGGAGCACGCCGCCAGGCCACGTTTTATATACAAAAAACAAATTAATGTAGCGAAATTCCAGTGTGGGTGTTCCAATTTGGATGCTCACCAATCCCTCGACGTCGCTCCCGATTGAGTGGCCGGCAAGCACCGAGCGAGAGGTTGAGAGGAGGCGCATCCGCATGCCTCGCAACATATTACATATTACATATTTAAATATTAAATTGAGGCCCAAAACCCGAATGAATGTGTGGATACTCTCACCGATTCCTCAAAATCGCTGCCGATTGAGTGGCCGGCCAGCCCCAAGCAAGAGACTGACAGGAGCATGTCTGCATGCTCGTTGCTTAGTTTCAGAATTCAGAATACGATGTTTTAAAACCGAATTCGAGTGTGGATGCTCTCTCACCGATCCCTCGACGTCGCCCCCGATTGAGTGACCGGCCAGCACCGAGCGAGAGACTGAGCGAAGCGCGTCGCCATGCCACGTTTTATAGATGAAGACATACAAAAACAAATCAATGTTTCAAAACGAAATTCCAGTGTGGGTGTTCCAATTTGGATGCTCACCGATCCCTCGACGTTGCTTCCGATTGAGTGACCAGCAAGCACCGAGCGAGAGACTGAGAGGAGCGCGTCGCCAGGCCACGCGGAGAACCAGTCGATGGTCGTACAGTTGATGAGCGAGGGGAACTGGCGGCACCTGGGGGTGAGGATGGGTGTGGAGGAAAGTGTGAGGTGCAGGCCAGGGTGCAGGTGTACCGTAGTCATCCATGTACTTCACGGCTAGATAGTTCACGGCAGCGCCTTTGACCGCGAACAGCGAGTCCGTGGAGCAAGCCAGCGCAAAAAGGTTGCGACGGACAGTTCACACCCCACACCGAGACCCGATCCGTCGCGTTTTCTTTGCGCTGGCTTGCTCCACGGACTCGCTATTCGCGGTCAAAGGCGCTGCCGTGAACTATCTAGCCGTGAAGTACATGGATCACTACGGTGACCGAACACTGAAGCAAACCCAAATAAGAGAACAGAGCAGGCCAGGCTCCGTTGCTGCAAATTAATGAGGGGGGAGAACTGGCGGCACCTGGCGGGTGTGGATGTGGAGGTGTGGGGTGTGGATTGCACATTTCGAAACAAAAAATGGGAAAAATATTTGCAGGCCATGTGGAGAACCAGTCGATGGTCGCACAGTTGATGAGCGAGGGGAGCTGGCGGCACCTGGGGGAGGGTGTGGAGGTGGAGGTGTGGGGTGTGGATTGCACATTTCGAAACAAAAAATGGGAAAAATATTTGCAGGCCATGTGGAGAACCAGTCGATGGTCGCACAGTTGATGAGCGAGGGGAGCTGGCGGCACCTGGGGGAGGGTGTGGAGGTGGAGGTGTGGGGTGTGGATTGCACATTTCGAAACAAAAAATGGGAAAAATATTTGTAGGCCATGTGGAGAACCAGTCGATGGTCGTACAGTTGATGAGCGAGGGGAACTGGCGGCACCTGGGGGAGGGTGTGGAGGTGGAGGTGTGGGGTGTGGATTTCACATTTCGAAACAAAAAAATGGGAAAAATATTGCAGGCCATGTGGAGAACCAGTCGATGGTCGTACAGTTGCTGAGAGAGGGGAACTGGCGGCACCTGGTGAACGTGGATGGGTGGGGGTGTTGACAGACATTGGCAAAAGTACTTAAGAGAAGCAGCATTTATTTCGTCCTCTTGTTTTTTGCTGGATGGACATGCATGGGTAGGAGACAGAGACCCAGAGACAGAGACCCAGAGACAGAGACACAGAGACAGACCCTGAGACAGAGACCCAGAGACACACCCAGAAACCCAGAGACAGATGAGCGCCACCACCACCACCCACCTTCAGTGACTCCTGGGAAGGATTTAGGTGATGATGATGGTTTTTACAGTCGTGGGTGACGCACCTACCGGCAGCGTATTCGACTACAGGCGGGTGCCTGGCTACTAGTGGTGGGGGGCTTGTGGGGGGGCTGGACGTGGACAGGGCACTCGGCCCCCAGATCTGACTCCTCCCCATGGGGGCACGGCCGTGGGGTTAACAGGCCCGCGGGATCGCGCCCCCTAGACCTCCACCGTAGCGCATCAAACGTCGATAGGTAATGATGTTCCCGGCTCGAGTAACTTTGACCGCTCAAACCAGGCGCAATACAGAGCGGGCGTTCCCTCAACGCTTGCCATTGGTTCTGCTCCCGGCGCGAGCTTTCCAACGCACCCCTCCATGCCTTCTCCCACCAAGCGTGGGGAAGTTTTCTGTTCAATGCAAATCCGGCCACGGGCGCTATACAGCTCGCGGAGGGATCACTCCTCATCTCGCCCTGAACGCGCCCCCGACAGGCGACATCGCCAGAACCAAGTGGAGGTTGTCTTGCACGCGCTCCACAAACACTTGACAGTGTTTTGTGTGTGCTTGTGAAGGAACCGTATCTGTTTCGGCAGACATGTGCATGGCGCACGCACCTCGCCCTGAATGCGCCCCCGACCGGCGACACCGCAAGCACAAGCCGAAGGTTGTCCCGCACGCGCTCCACACACAGGCATCAAATATCTTTCCGAGTTTGTTTACGGACATGCATGGACATCGCAAGACGAATGCGCTCAACCCTAAGCCCTGAAACCTTGAACTCTTCGAACATAGGAACTCACCTCGCCCTGAAAGGGCCCCCCACAGGCAAAATCGCCAGAACCAATAGGAGGCTGTCCCGCACGCGCTCCACAAACACTTGACATTTTTTTTGTATTTTCTTGTCAAGGAAAGTCCATCGGGCCCCACAAGCAGGTACGGGCATGGCGCACGCACCTCGCCCTGAACGCGCCCCCAACCGGCGACATCGCAAGCACCAAGTGGAGGTCCCGCACGCGCTCCACAAACAATTCATGTTATATTTGTTTGTCAAGGAACATCCATCGGCAGCCACAAGCAGATACGGGCATGGCGCACGCACCTTGCCCTGAACGCGCCCCCGACCGGTGGCATCGCCAGAACCAAGTGGAGGCTGTCCCGCACGCGCTCCACACACACTTTATGGTGTTATGTATTTTCGTGCTAAGGAACGTCCATCGGCAGCCACAAGCAGATACGGGCATGGCGCACGCACCTCGCCCTGAACGCGCCCCCAACCGGCGACATTGCCAGCACAAGGTGAAGGTTGTCCCGCACGCGCTCCACGAACGCGCGCCACAGCGCGCCGCGCGTCTCCTCGATGCCACTTGATGTCGCGTACGGGCGGAAGTCTGCCATCAGGCGGTCGCGCTCGTCCTATGCAAGTGAGTGGTCGTTGGCTGTTGGAGGTTGTAATCTGTACTTTTTTCTTTAATTTTTTCAGTGGGTCCAAGTGTGGTCTCCTTGATTCTGTTTGGGCGGAATTCGGTCATCAGGCGGTTGCGTTCGTCCTGCGCGCGTGAGCGGGAGATTTTTGATGGTTGGAGGTTGTCGGTTGGAATGTCTGGAGACGGCTGCGTTTTTTTCCCAGTGCCTTGTCTCCTCCATGCCACTTGATGTCGCGTTCGGGCGGAAGTCGGCCATCAGGCGGTCGCGCTCGTCCTGGGCGCGCGAGTGGTTGTTGGTTTGTTGGACGTCGTTGGCTGTTGGAGGTTGCAAGCTGCGAGTCTGTTTATTTATATCAGTGGGTCCTAACTAGTGTGGTATCCTTGATTCTGCTTGGTTTCGCGTACGGGCGGAAGTCTGCCATGAGGCGGTCGCGCTCGTTCTGCGTGCATGGGTTGTTGGGTGTTGGAGAGTTTCGGTTGTGGGAGGTTGTTAGCTTCATGTTTGTTTCTTTCTTTCGTTGAGACTCCAAGTGTGGTCTGCTTGCTGTCGCATACGGGCGGAAGTCTGCCATCAGGCGGTCGCGCTCGTCCTGGGCGCGTGCGTATGAGGTTGTTGGTTGTTGTAGGTTGTTGGTTGTTGGAGGTTGTCGGTCGTGGGATGTTGTAAGCTGCACTTTTTTCTTTCTTTCAGTGGGTCCAAGTGTGGTCTCCCTGATTCTGTTTTGGCGGAAGTCGGCCACCAGGCGGTCGTGCTCGTCCTGCGCGCGTTAGCGGGAGATTGTTGGTTGCTGGAGGTTGCCGGTTGGAATATCTGGTGACGTTTTGTTTCGTTTCAGTGTCTTGTCTCCCAATCTGCTTGATGTTGCGTACGGGCGGAAGGCTGCCATCAGGCGACCTCGTCCTGTGCGCGTGAGTGGGAGGTTTTTTTGGAGGCTGTTGGTTGTTGGACGTTGTTGGTTCATGTTGCGAGTTTTGAAACGCACATACGGACAACATATTCTCCTGCATAGGGTCAGCCTGTGCGGTGGGAGATCCAGATTTTGCATTGCGCATACGTGGCCGCCGCAGCGGTGAGTTTTTCGGAGCGAAGTTCTCGCGACTCGCCCCCCGCAGCTTTCCCCTGGGGTCAGCCTGCGATTTGACGGCCGATCCGGATCTGCATCTGGGCATGCGTGGCGTTGGCCGATCCAGATCTGCATTTGCGCATGCGTGGCGTTGGCCGATCCAGATCTGCCTTTGCGCATGCGTGGTGTTGACATATCCAGATCTGCATTTGCGCATGCGTGGCGTTGGCCGATCCAGATCTGCAAATGCGCATGCCTCGCTTCACCTGAAGGAAGAGTCCCGTGATCTCGCCGCTGTTCAGCAGGCTGTTGACGCCCTCTGTTTGCCCCAATACACGCATGCTCACATACGCGCGTACACACGCACTTGCACATGCACACACACTCACACACACACACACACACACACACACACACACAACCAAACCTGAGGGAAGAGCCCGGTGATTTCGCCGCTGTTCAGCAGGCTGGTGATGTCCTCTGGCTGCCGCAATACACACATGCTCATACCAGCGCTTACACACGCACGCACGCACGCACACACACACACACACACACACACACCTGAGGGAACAGTCCGGTGATTTCCCCGCTGTTCAGCAGGCTGTTGATGTCCTCGACGAACGACTCGTGGACGATGTGGTTGTCGGTGAACACAAACGCCACGCGCTTGCCGTCGATGCCGCACAGCCTGTACAGTTTAGGGTTTAGGGTTTAGAGTCAATTTTATTGGCTTCAGGGCTCAAGTGTCAGCGGGTTTAGGGTCAAGGGAGAGGTATTTTAGTGCATTTGATGTGGTTGTCGATGAACACTAAGGCCATGTGCTTGCCGTCGTTGCCGCACAGCCTGTGACGGGTGCAGTAGGCTGCTTTCATAGTCTGTTAGATACTTTTGATAGCTTACGCACTTTAGGAAAGAGGCCGTTGTATGTGTGTCTGTGTGCGCGTGTGTGTGGATATGTGTGTGCGTATGTGGTTGTCGGTCTTGTCCGAGCTTGGTTTTGTCCGACAAACTCTGAGCAACCCCCATGCCTGCTCCATACCCCCGAACATGGGACATTGGTCCGAACAAAGTCTGAGCAGCCCCCATGAACCCCCTGAACAACCCACCTGTACATCTTGCGCAGGTCCTCCCGGAATTCTGGCAGCCCGTAGTTCCGCGTGAGCTCGATCGACACGCACGTGGCCTCGGACACGAAGGCGGCAAACCGAGCGAGCGACTGCGTGTGTTTATGTGTGTTTGTGTTTGTGTGTGTGTGGTGTTTGAGCTCGATCGACTCGCACGTGGCCTCGGACAAGAAGGCGGAAAACCGCGCGAGCGACTGCGTGCGTGCGTGTGTGTGTGTGTGTGCGTGTGTGTGTGTGTGTGTGTGTACGTGCGTGCATGTGTGTGTATGTGTGTGTGTGTGTGTGTGTGGTCAATCGACACATGGCCTCCAATACAAAGGCGGCTCAGCGGGCGAGCGACTGCGTTCAAAAAAAATCCAGTTTCAGATGCAGCACACGCACGCACACGCACGCACGCGCACGCACGCACACGCAAGCGCACGCGTGCACACACACACACACACACACACGCACACACGTACGCACAAAAACACGCGCACGCGCACACACACACACACACACACACATGCACATGCACACACGCACGCACACACACCTGCTTTCCACTTCCGCCGACACCAACGAGCATCACGGAGCCGCGCGGCTGGCGAAGGATGCGCGCAATGCGGCTGCGTGTGGCAGTTGTGTGCGCGTATGTGTGTGTGTTAGTGGGAAACACAACTTGTCTCTCTGTTCCCTCTGTCTTTCTCTCCTAATGTCCCTCCCTCCCTCCCCCCTCCCTCCCCCCCTGGCCCCCCTCCCCTCATATCTTGTTTCTCTCTCTCTCTCTCTCTCTCTCTCTCTGTTTCTCTCTCTCTCTCCTTCTCTTTTGCTCTCCCTTTTCCTCCCTTGCTCACCTGATGTGCTGCACCGCGTCTGCAAAGAAGACGAGCCGCATCGGCGCCTTGCCAAAGCCTTGGAATATAACCACTGAAACCACTGAAACCACTGAAACCACTTGAACCCACTAATGGTGTCACACCGACTGTGACATCCATCATCATTGAAACGAATAAAAACTCTCCACCTGATGTGCTGCACCGCGTCTGCAAAGAGGACGAGCCGCAGCGGCGCCTTGCCATGACCTTGTAATACAACCAACTGAACCCAATAAAAACAAGTGGTTAAAACCACGACATAGTGCTAAAACCAGTAAAAAAAAAACGAATACAACTTCCCACCTGATGGGCTGCACCACGTCTGCAAAGAACACGAGCCGCACGGCCATCTTGGGATAAAAACAACAATTTATTCCCAAGTCACTGAACGAAGTCTCTCCTTGGGAAAACGTCCTGAGGTTTCCAAACGTACGCCCAGGAGGGTTTGAATTTTTGAAGTCCCACCTGATGTGCTGCACCGCGTCTGCGAAGAAGACAAGCCGCATCGGCGCCTTGCTTGACATGTTGTACTCGTCGAGGTAGTCGCCCAGCAGCGTGAGCAGGCGTACGTGGTCCTGTGTGTGTCATGTTTTTTGTTATGTTGTCATGATTATGTTGGGGAAGACATGTATTGTACTCGTCGAGGTAGTCGCCCAGCAGTGTCAGCAGGCGTGCGTGGTCCTGCGCGTGTGTGTGTGTGTGTGTGTGTGTGATGGTTGGCATTTTTTCATCCGTCCTGGTTTTGTTTGAGGCAGAGTTGTGGTGTACTTGTCGAGGTAGTCGCCCAGCAGCGTGAGCAGGCGTGCGTGGTCCTGTGTGTGTGTGTGTGTGTGTGTTGATGCTCAGTGTGTGGTGTGGTGGGGGGGTCTCCCATTGTACTTTGTTTTTAGGAATTTGTTTCTTTTCAGTTCCTTCCCAGTTTCTTCCATATCTTAGAGAGAGAGGGAGAGAGAGAGAGAGAGTGAGAAAGCGAGAGCGAGAGAGAAAAATAGAGAGGAAGAGAAAGAGAAAGAGAGAGAGAGAGACAGAGCGTGAGAGAGGTGTTTTACTCGTTGAGGTAGTCGCCCAGCAGCGTGAGCAGGCGTGCGTGGTCCTGCGTGTGTCATGTTTTTTGTTATATTGTCATGATTATGTTGGGGAAGACATGTATTGTACTCGTCGAGGTAGTCGCCCAGCAGGCATGCGTGGTCCTGTGTGTTGGCTGGTCCCGGGTGTATGGCTTGGAATTGTGGTTGTTCTTCGCCCTTGCTTTCGTGGCTTTTTCTTTGCTTGCTTACTGAGAGAGAGTGAGAGAGAGTGAGAGATGCATGTTGTACTCGTCCAAGTAGTCGCCCGGCAGCGTGAGCAGGCGCACGTGGTCCTGCGTATGTGTGTGTGTGTGTGGTGTGGGTGTCTGTGATGGTTGCCGTCTTTGGGCAGTCTTTGGGGGATGTATTTTCAGTCGTCCTGTATTTTTTTGAGGTAGAGATGTGTTGTACTCGTCGAGGTTGTCGCCCAGGAGCGTGAGCAGGCGTGCGTGGTCCTGTGTACGTGCATGTGTGTGTGCCATTGTCGGCATTTTTTCTGCTATTTGTGCGCCGTCAGCTTGTTTTTGTGTGAGGTAGAGATGTGTTGTACTCGTCGAGGTAGTCGCCCAGCACCGTGCGCAGGCATGCGTGGTCCTGTGCGTATGTGGGATGATTGACGTCTTGTTTTGGTTCGTTTTTTGTCGTCCTGGTTTTGTTTGATGCAGAGGTGTGTTGCCCTCGTCGAGGTGGTCGCCAAAGTGGATCCATGGCCGGCACGAAGAAACCTGCAAACCTGCCAAAACCTCACAGTCCCTATACACCCACCCACCCCACACACGTTGGACGGTTGATGTTGTTTGAGGTAGTTTGCACGCGATTCTGCATGCGAAACTTTGCAGGTATCTTCCTAAGATCCTCGAGAAGCCGGGAAAGAATTAAAATCGCTGTGCATCATCGGCGATTTTGACTTGTGTGGACATACTTGTCATCTGCCAAAACCTGACCGAAATCCCCCCAAAACAAAAAACAAAAACTTGAAACCTACCTCCTAAACCCCAATGCCACACACACCGACAGGCACCTTGGCCTCCTTGTACACACACACACATACACACACACGCACACACGCAACTTTGCCTCCTCGTGCACCCTGTCCCTAAAGGGCCCATGCGCATGTTGTCACCAAAGTGGATGGACTGGTGCACCCACCAGAACGTGATGAAAACCACAGAAAAGCCACATATTGGCGCCACACCCAGCTTGGCCTCCTCGTACACCCGGTCCTCAAACAGCACGCCCATGCGCATGTTGTCACCAAAGTGGATGGACTGGTGCACCCATCAAAACGTGATGAAAAGCACAGAAAAGCCACGAATCGGCGCCACACCCACCTTTGCCTCCTCGTACACCCGGTCCTCAAACGGCACGCCCATGCGCATGTAGTCGCCAAAGTGGATGGACTGGTCCACAAACAGCTCGTCGTGCTCCTCTTTCGAGCCAAACTTCTGGCGCAGCAGGTCGTGCAACATCTGCAAACCGTGTGTTTGTGTGTTTGTGTGTGTGTGTGAGAGAGAGAGAGAGAGACAAAGGTAGAGAGAGAGAGAGAGAAAGAGAGAGAGAGGGACGGAGGGACGCACACGGGGAAGCATCTTTTCCTGCTCCCCTTTCGAGCCAAACTTCTGGCGCAGCAGATCGTACAGCATCTGAAAAGCAGCAGTGTGTTTGTGTGTGTGAGAGAGCGAAAGAGAGAGAGAGACAGAGAGAGAGAGAGAGAGAGAACGAGAACAAGAGAGAGAGAGAGAGACAGAGAGAGAGAATGAGAACAAGAGAGAGAGAGAGAGACAGAGAGAGAGAGAGAGAAATAGAGAGAGAGAGGGACAGAGGGACGTACACGGGAAAGCAGCATTTCGTGCTCCTCTTTCGAGCCAAACTTCTGGCGCAGCAGGTCGTGTAACATCTGCAAACCGTGTGTTTGTGTGTTTGTGTGTGTGTGTGTGAGAGAGAGAGAGACAAAGATATATATAGAGAGAGAGAAAGAGAGAGAGAGAGGGACGGAGGGACGCACACGGGGAAGCATCTTTTCCTGCTCCCCTTTCGAGCCAAACTTCTGGCGCAGCAGATCGTGCAGCATCTGAAAAGCAGCAGTGTGTTTGTGTGTGTGAGAGAGCGAAAGAGAGAGAGAGAGGGACAGAGAGAGAGAGAGAGAGAGAGAACGAGAACAAAAGAGAGAGAGAGACAGAGAGAGAGAGGGACAGAGAGAGAGAGAGAGAACGAGAACAAGAGAGAGAGAGAGAGAGACAAAGAGGGAGAGAGAGAGAGAGAGAGAGAGAGAGAGAAATAGAGAGAGAGAGGGACAGAGGGACGTACACGGGAAAGCAGTATTTCTTGCTCCTCTTTTGAGCCAAACTTCTGGCGCAGCAGGCCGTGCAGCATCTGCATGCGATGTGTTTGTGTGAGTGAGAGAGAGAGAAAGAGAGAGAGAGAGAGAGAGGGAGAAAGGACCGAGAAAGGGAGAGAAAGAGAGAAAGAGAGACAGGGACAAAGAGAGAGGCAGGGAGGGACGCACGATGGTAGAGAGGGACACACGATGATAGAGAGAGGGAGAGAGGGACACGGGAGAGCAGCTTTTTGCGCTCCGCTTTCGAGCCAAACTTCTAGCGCAGCAGGACGTGCAGCGTCTGCATGCCGTGTGTTTGTGTGTGTGTGTGAGAGAGAGAGAGAGACACAGAGAGAGAGACAAAAGAGAGAGAGAGGCTGAGACGGAGTGTGTGTGACTGAGAGAGAGGTTCGGACACGAAACAGGTCACCATACCCGTGCACAAACACAGGCACACACACACACACACACACACACGTACACACACGCACACAAACACACGCGCACCCCCCACCCCCAACCCCATGCTCACACACACCGTCGTAAAGTGACGCTTGTCCTCGTCGCACACAAGTCTGTCATGGAACACACGCATGTTCTCGTGCACCCACAGCCGCGTGAGCGTCGTGTGTGCGTCGGGGCACTGCGCCGGTCGGATGGACACGAGGCCTTGGAACACCTGCAGCACACACATTTGAATACATTTCAAATGGCGGTTAAAGACGCATGGGAGGTGTTGACGGTGTGGGGTGTGTGTGAAGGTTGGTATTTTTTTGTTTTTTTCACTATGCGTCGGGGCACTGCGCCGGGCGGATGGACACGAGGCCTTGGAACGCCTGCACATGTGAAAATGGAAGTGAAGTGTGGGTGTAGATTGGTGTGGACTCAGTGTGGACTGTGTGTGATCATTTTTTGTATTTTGTATATAATTTGTATGTATTTTGTATTTTGTGCGTCGGGGCATTGTACCGGTCGGATGGACACGAGGCCTTGGAACACCGACATGCGTGTCGACATGTTAACGTCGACACGTGGTTTTGTACCAGGTTTGGGGATGCAATTAGGAGGCGGGTAAGTGTGTGGACGCATCTATGTACAAACAAGGCGTGCGCATTGTCGGGGCACTGCGCCGGGCGGATGGAAACGAGGCCTTGGAACACCTGCACATGTGAACATAAAAGTGAAGTGTGGGTGCGTTTTTTTCATGTGTGAGCGTCGCTGGACCCAGCATTTCACGTTTTTTTCATGTGTGAGCGTCGCTGGACCCAGCAATGCGGCGCTGCTGGTGACGAGGATCTCCGTGCCGCTGACGAGCGGGGTAACATACGACTGGCCCGGCTCCTGCTAGACTGCCCCTTGGTGGAACACTTCAGGAGCGGCTTGCCCGGCGCTGCCATGGCTTGGCGAGTAGCCGCGGCGCTGCCGCGGCCCGTGCTGGGAGACGGCCCTTATCCTCCCCCCATGCAGGACGCCATGCGGCACCGATCTCGACGAGTTGATCGACGAGCGGAGGAGCTGGCGCCCGTCAATGCATGCTGGACATTGGTCAAGATGGCTGCCGTGGAGGCGGGCCACCATCACGGCTTCAGCGGTGGCGACCGCCGAGGCAACACAGAGTAAATCCGCTTCACTAATCGCAGCGTTCGTCACCGCGCTCATCCTCGGGGTCACTCGTCTGCCGGTGACTGGCGTTGGAGGGTCTTCAGGCAGCCTCCATGACAACTCTGTCGTCCATGCACCCCTGGAGGGTGGGACCTGGCCATGCATGAGGCATGGGGCGCCAGCTGAGCCCCATGCAAACGAGAGCTGGACAGCCATGCACTGCCAGGCGAGGACCGTTCCAGTCAGCGCCAGTCGGCTCTGCCGGCTTGACTGGCCACAAGGCCACTACTGTGACCCTGAGGAAGGTCCTCTCCTATATGCTCCTTGCCAGACATGTCTCTCAGAGACCGCTGTTTGGGGTAGTCTGGCCGGCGGGAGCGGTAGTCTATCGGCCGGGAGCCGGCGGTCCTCTAGTACTTAAGTGTGCTGGAGTATCGGCGGGTGTCTCTAGTAGAAGAGTAGCCTGCTTAGCTGGAAACCCCGTGTTACTGTGCTACTGTGAGCGTCGCGTGTGCGTCCGGGCACTGCGCCGGGCGGATCGACACGAAGCCTTGGAACACCTGCAAACACACATAAAAAATGTGGGTGTGAAGTGGGTGTGAAGTGGGTGTGGAGTGGGTGTGAAGTGGGTGTGACTGGGTGTGTATTGGGAGGATTCGGGTGGATGTGTTTTATAATCTTCAGTGAGCGCCGCGTGCGCGTCAGGACAATGCGCTGGTCGAATTGACACGAGGCCTTGGAACACCTGCAGACAACACATTTGTGTGCATTTCAAATGGCACATTGGGTGTGAGCATACTGAGAGGATTTGGGTGGGTGGGCCTTTGTGTTTTAGAATATTGAGTGAGCGTCGCTTGTGCGTCGGGGCGCTGCGCCGGGCGGATCGACACGAGGCCTTGGAACACCTGAAAAAAAAATACATGCACAAGTGAAGTAGGGGTGTGGACTGTGGGCGTGATTAATTTTTTGGTGTAAAATCGAGTGCGCGTCGCGTGCGTTCGACAGATGGACATGAGGCCTGGACCACCTGCAACACAAGTACAAATCACGAACAAAAATTACTGAAAAGAGGCATGTGAGAACGTGTGCCCCCCTCCCCCTCCTGCCACCTTGTATATACAGCTCGTATTCGAATTTCAAAACCTGCCTTTGACAAGTCGCGCGTGTTGAACGTGTAGTGTGACTTGGCGGGTGTGGGGAGCAGCTCCATACAAACGCGCATGTAGACTTCCACCGCCGAGTGTACGAGCATGGCCAGCATGCGAGTGCGGACCTCTGCATGTGTGTGTTTGTGTGTGTGTGTGTGTGAGTGCACATGTGTGTTTGTGTGTGTGGCTTCCACCGCCAAGTGCGAGAGCATGGGGAGCATGCATGCGCGGACCTCTGCGTGTGTGTGTGTGTGTGTACATGTGTGTGTGTGTGTGTGTGTAAAGCTTCCACCGCCGAGTGTACGCGCATGAAGAGCATGCGTGTGCTGACCTCTGCATGGGTGTGTGTGCGTGCGGGAGTGTGTGTGTGTGTGCACGTGTGTTTGTGTGTGTGTGTCAGAGTGTGTGTGTGTGTGTGGCTTCCACCGCCGCATGGACAAACATGGGGGGCATGCGTGTGCGGACCTCTGCGTGTGTGTGTGTGTGTGTGCGTGCATG
This sequence comes from Chlamydomonas sp. UWO 241, assembly GCA_016618255.1. Taxonomy (NCBI): domain Eukaryota; kingdom Viridiplantae; phylum Chlorophyta; class Chlorophyceae; order Chlamydomonadales; family Chlamydomonadaceae; genus Chlamydomonas; species Chlamydomonas priscui. Next base: position 62,996 of record VFSX01000186.1, on the reverse strand, counting down.
TGCGTGTATGTGTGTGTGTGTGTGTGTGTGTGTGTGTGCGTTTGTGTGGCTCCGACCGCCGAGTGTACGACCATCGGCAGCATGTGCATTCGGACCTCTGCGTGTGTGTGTGTGCGTGTGTGTGTGTGTGTGCGTGTGTGTGCACACGTGTGTGTGTGTGGGGGGGGGGGGGCTTCCAACGCCGAGTGTATGACCATGGGCAGCATGCGCGTGCGGATATCTGCACGCGTGTGCATGTGTGCGTGTCAGTGTGTGTGTGTGTCTGTGCACGTGTGTGCGTGTGTGTGCGTGTGTGTGTGTGTGTGTGTGTGTGTGTGTGTGTGTGTGTTTCACAACTTGAGGGAGCATGCACGTGCACAGCAGTGGAGGGGAGGGCAAGTGTTCCTCACTCTCGATTCCTCCCGAATTCTCTCCCCTCTGGCATTCTCTCCCCTCTGGGAAGCCTCCAAGGATCACCCCCAAGATTTAGCCGACCCTGCCTCGTCATGTATACATTTATAGAACTCTCTATCTCTCTCTCTCTATCTCTCTCTCATCCCTTCAAGGCTTGGCCTTTCTCTCCAGGCATCAATTTATACAGAAACAGTGAATACGGCAACTCACGCGGCTCAAAGAAGTGCCCCAGGAAGCCTCCCAGCATCGCCCCAAAGGTTGAGCGCAGCACAGACTCCACCTGATTCCATATGTTTATTGTTATCTTGTTCACTCCATCTCTTTCATTTTCCCTGTCATTTCTCCAAGCTTCTGTTTATATATATACATAAAAACTCGCCAGGCTCAAAGAAGTGCCCCAGGAAGCCTCCCAGCATCGCCCCGAAGATTGAGCGCAGCGCAGACTCTGATGGCGCTTGCACGCACAGCAGCGTGAAGTGGCGCGCAAGGCGCGGGGGCAGGGGCGTGCGGCCGCCGCCTGCGGGCAGAATAGGAAGGTGGGCAGAAGGTGGGAAGAGGGCGGGGAGAAGGTGTGAAGAAGATGGGCAGAAGTTGCGGTTTTCAAGTGTGATGGTGCTGGTGAAAATAGCAGCGCGAGGCGTGGGGGCAGGGGCGTGCGGCCACCGCCTGCGGGGGCAGAGGAAGGCGGGAAGAAGGTGAGCAGAAGGAGGCGAGAAGGTGGGCAGAAAGTGGCGAGCAGGTCGGCAGAAGTTGTGTTTTTAAGTCCGATTGTTCTGGCACGCACAGCAGCGTGAAGTGGCGTGCTAGGCACGGGGGCAGGGGGTGTGGCCGCTGCCTGCGGGGGGCGGAGGAAGGTGGGCGGAAGGTGGGCAGAAGGTGGCAAGAGGGTTTGAAGAAGGTGGGCACAGGTTGCGGTTTTCAACTCTGATGGCGATGGGAAATATAGCAGCGTGAAGTGTGCTGGGGGGGGGGGGCGGCCGCCTGCTGCATAGTCGAGGTGGTGTTTTTTCTTCTAGGGGCTATTATGAGGTTGCTAGGGGGTTGTTCGGAGGTTTTAAAGCATGCGTGTGCGTGTGCTTGTGCATGTGCGCCTGCGTGTGTGTGTGTGTGTGTGTGTGTGTGCGTGTGTGTGTGAGAATCCCTCCCACCTGGCGGCCCGCATGCGGCCATCGTCAGCCCCTCCACATGCCTCCAAAACAGCTTTTGGGGGTAAGAAGTTTATAAGGAGGCAAGAAGGTTGTAAAGAGGTGAAGGTTGTGCGGACGCTGTCAGGCCCCCTACGTGTGTGTGTGTGTGTGTGTGTGTGCATCTCTCTCTCTCTCTCTCCCTCTCTCTGTGTGCCCTTCCCACCTGGCGGCCCGCACGCAGCCACCATCGTCATGCCCTCCACATCCTTCCAAAACAGCTTTGTGCGATCGTAGAAGCCGCCGGAGTCGAGTAGCTGGCGCATCAGCTCGAGCGGGGGCTGCAGGGAGGCGTGTGAGGAAGGTGACAGGCAGGTGACCAGGAGGTGGCAGGATAATGAGAGGAAGGTGGCAGGTAGGTGACAGGAAGGTGAGGGGAAGGTGGCATGCGGGTGAGAGGTAGGTTGGGAAAAGTTGCGTGCCACAGTTGAGCAGCTGGCGCAGCAGCTCGAGCGGGGGCTGCTGGGGGGCGTGTGAGGAAGGTGATAGGAAGGTGACAGGAAGGTGACAGGAAGGTGGCAGGAGGGCGAGAGGAAGGTGGCAGGTGGCAGGAAGGTAAGAAGAAGGTGGCATGAAGGAGCAAGAGGAGGTCGTGAGCCAACGTGGAGGATCTGGCGTCGGAAACGCCCCCCCTAAAACCCCTCTTAACCACGACCAAACCAACCTGCGCCCCAAAATCCTAGCGCGATGACATACAATGGTGCACGCGCACACACACACACACACACACACACACACACACCTGCGCGCCAAACTCCTCGCGCGCTGGCATGTTGAGGTCGTCGACAAACAAAACGAGCTGCTTGCCTGCGTGTGCGTGTGTGTGTGTGTGCGTGTGAATGTTTGTGCGTGTTTGTATGTGTGTGTGTGTTGGCGTGTATTTTGTGGTTGTGGTTGTGGTTGCGTGCATGTTTGTGTGTGTGTGTGTGTGTGTGTGTGTGCATGTGCGTGCATGAGAGAGATCCACACAATACACACAGAAGTGTGAACGTCGACATTTTCATGCATTTCTCGCAAACAAAGATGCATGACAACACGCATCATGAGCTCCCAACAACATGCAACGCACCCGCGGGCGCGTAAAATACAAAAAAACACATTTTTTTTTGACAATTGACAAGCTCATGCCATTGAGCGTGCCCCCCGAAGTGAGACCCTTGAGACTGCGGCACACCCCTTCGCCCTTCCTTTTTCCATCCCTTTTCCGTCTCCATGCACATACAGTGAGCCCGGAGTCCCCTCAGGGGTGTTTGTGAAGTACCAATAGCCGAAATACAACTCTCTCTGCGCGCCCCACAACTGTCTCCGCTTCTTCCAACTCGTTTGCGTTCAATGTTTAATACGTTTAGGTTTAGAGGGCTAAGGGCTTTGTTGGCGAAGGTTGACCCTCCACGCACCCGCGGGCACGCCCCACAGCTGTCTCCGCTTGTTCCGACACGTTTGGGGTCAAGGTTTTCTTAGTGACGGGTTTTGTAGGCGAGGGCTTGCCCCTGAACGCACCCGCGGGCGCGCCCCATAGCTGTCTCTGCTTCCTGCAACTTTTCTGGGGTTTGGTTTTGGGCTTTTGGGGTTTGGGGGTTTGGGGGTTTTGGGTTTTGGGGCTTGGGGGTGTGGTCGCAGGCAGAGGGTGTAGAATGCAAGGTTGTGGGAATATTCCTAAGGTTTAGAAGTCCTTGAATATTCAAGGGATTATTCAACCCCTGAGCGCACCCGCGGGCGCGCCCCACAGCTGTCTCCGCTTATTCCAACTCGTTTGCGTTCAAGGGTTTAAAGGTTTAGGGTTGGAGGGCTACTAACCGTAGTCACGCTTTGCCTTTGCGCCTAATTAAGTCTGAAAACGCCCCGCAAAGGTAAAAAGAAAAGTTCCCTGCGGGATTCGAACCCGGATCAACACTTTACAGGCCTGCAAAAAGCCGCCGCAGAGGCACCGCAAAGTCGAAATTAAGTCGAAAAACGCCCGGCAAAGGCCAAAATTCCAAATAAAGAGACCCCTTTAGTGGACCTCCGCAAAGGCAAAGCGTGACTACGGTAGTGAGGGCTTTCTATGCAAGGGTTGACCCCTAAACGCACCCGCGGGCGCGCCCCACAGCTGTCTACGCTTCTTCTCGAGCCGGCTCTCGACGAGGGCCTGCGTCGCGTGACTGCTTGTCTGCGCGCTGAAGTTTAGGACGACGGGCAGATAGGACGCGCCTGTGTGTGTGTGTGTGTGTGTGTGTGTGTGTGCGTGTGTCACGGTGTGTGTGCGAGTTTTTTTTGTAGTACGAACATCGACCGTTTCGGGAGGCTGCTCGTCTGTGCGCTGAAGTTGAGGACAACGGGGAGGTATGCAGCGCCGATGTGCGTGTGTTTGTGTGCGCGTGTGTGTGCGTCCGCCGGGCAGTGAAACCACCCACCTCCGGTGTCTCCGCCCGCCCGTCCCATCATCGACAAAGAGGTGCCGCGCGACAGCCGCTCGAGAACGTCGATCATGACAGCAGACTTGCCAACGCCGGTCGCGCCGCTCAGCAGCAGCGGGCGGCCGACGGAGAGGCACGTCTCCAGCATCGCAGCAACACGCACCTGTTTTCAGGGTTACAGGGTTATAATGTGCACCGTGTCGACCGTGTCCACGAGCACCGACGTGTGTTGTGCTGTTCAACACCAGCGATCGTGGCTGTTTAGTGCACCACTCGTGGCGTCACACACAATTTCATATCCAGCGGCATCAGTCATATATATAGCATCACCAAGCATGCTGCAATGTGTCTGATTCAACACAGTTCCACTGCGCACCGTGTCGACCGTGTGCACGAGCACCGGCGTGTGTTGTGCTCTTCAGCACCAGTGATCGTGACTGTTTCAATACACCACTCGCGGCGTCACACATAATTTCACATCCAGCAGCGTCAGTCATATCCACAGCATCCGACTGATGCTGATGCTCATTAATCGTGACTGCTTAATACGCTATGCGTGGCATCACTCTGGCTGAAATATCATTCATCATCAATGCTGTTCCACTGCGCACCGTGTCGACCGTGTGCACGAGCAACGACGCGAACGGCGCCTTTGGCGCATACGTGAACGCGGGCACGAGGTCGTGCCACGTGCACAGGCCGAAGTTCCTGCGGTCAACGGTCAAAGTCGACGGTCAAAGTCAGCGGTCAAGGTCAATGTTCACAGGCAAAGGTTTGAGGGGAGTAGGTGAACGAGGGCACGAGGTCGTGCCACGTGCACAGGCCGACGTTCCTGTAGTCGACGGTCAAAGTCAACGGTAAAAGGCAACGGTCAACGGTCCGCGTTCGATGTCAACGGTTAGGTGCAATGCTGAGGTCAAGGGAGCTGAGCGGGGGCCAAAGGTCTGCGGGGCAACAGTCCACAGTGACAGTCAACGTAATCGGCCAAGTGGATGCTCTGGGGGAGGTGTGGGGGGAGCATTCTTGTCAACCCTACACCCTACACCCTACACCCTAAACTCTAAACCCGAAAAAAAAAATATATATGTACACACACACAGGTCCTCTCCTATATGCTCCTTGCCATACATGTCTCTCAGAGACCGCTGTTTGTGGTAGTCTAGCCGGCGGGAGCGGTAGTCTATCGGCCGGGAGCCGGCAGTTACAGTTACAGTTACATGGCATTCCAGCTAAGACAACACTAGTCCTAGTGCCACCGCCATGTGAAGGACGATAGCCACCAGCCGGTTACCTGCCGTCTAGACTACCGCTCCCGCCGGCTAGTTTAGACCCAAACAAGTCCCTGAGGGACATGTCTGGCAAGGAGCGTATAGGAAAGGACCGTCCTCCTCCTGGCCTTTGAGGCCAACCACGCCGGCTGTGCCGACTGGCGGCGCTGAAGCAGAAAAGTCCCCGCCTGGCATGGTGCATGGTTGTCCAACTCCATGCATGGGGCTCTGCCTGCGCCCCATGCGTCATGCATGGCCAGGTCCCACCCTCCAGGGGGGCCTAGGCAAACAGAGTCGTCATGGCAGGCTGCCTGAAGACCAATGCCGACGCCAGTCACCGGCAGACGAGTGCCCCCGAGGGTGAGCGCGGTGACAAACGCTGCGATGGTGAAGCGGATAAACTCTGTTGTTGCCTCGGCGGTCACCACCGCTGAAGCCCTGATGGTAGCTCGCCCCCACGAGCAGCCATCTTGACCGATGTCCAGCATGCATTGACGGGCGCCAGCTCCTCCGCTCGTCGATCAACTCGTCGAGATCAGTGCCGCATGGCGTCCTGCATGGGGGAGGATAAGGGCCGTCTCCCAGCACGGGTCGCGGCAGCGCCGCGGCTACTCGCCAAGCCAACCGAGGGACAGCCTAGCAGGAGCCAGGCCAGTCGTATTTTATCCCGCTCGTCAGCGGCACGGAGATCCTAGTCACCAGCAGCGCCGCATTGCTGGGTCCAGGGCTCGGCGACGAGAACGCGCCTCCGTTAATCGAGCCCCGTTAATCGAGCCGGCAGTACTCTAGTACTTAAGTGTGCTGGAGTAACGACGGGTGTCTCTAGTAGAAGAGTAGCCTGCTTAGCTGGAACCCCCCGTGTTACTGTGTTACTGTTTTACACGCACAACACATACACACACAGACACAGACACACACCTGCTCGCATCCAGGCGGTAGTCGAACACTGTTCCAGATCCGCCTGTGCCATATGTGAAGATTGTGTGAGTGTGTGTGCGTGGGGGGGGAGGGTATGTATTTGTATGTGTGTGTGCGTGTGTGGGGCTCGATTAACGGAGGCGTGTTCTCGTCGCCGAGCCCTGGACCCAGCAATGCGGCGCTGCTGGTGACGAGGATCTCCGTGCCGCTGACGAGCGGGGTAAAATACAACTGGCCTGGATCCTGCTAGACTGCCCCTCGGTGGAACACTTCAGGAGCGGCTTGCCTGGCGCTGCCATGGCTTGGCGAGGAGCCGCGGCGCTGCCGCGGCCCGTGCTGGGAGACGGCCCTTATCCTCCCCCCATGCAGGACGCCATGCGGCACCGATCTCGACGAGTTGATCGACGAGCGGAGGAGCTGGCGCCCGTCAATGCATGCTGGACATTGGTCAAGATGGCTGCCCGTGGAGGCGGGCTACCATCACGGCTTCAGCGGTGGCGACCGCCGAGGCAACACAGAGTAAATCCGCTTCACCAATCGCAGCGTTCGTCACCGCGCTCATCCTCGGGGGCGCTCGTCTGCCGGTGACTGGCGTTGGAAGGTCTTCAGGCAGCCTCCATGACAACTCTGTCGTCCATGCACCCTGGAGGGTGGGACCTGGCCATGCATGAGGCATGGGGCGCCAGCTGAGCCCCATGCAAACGAGAGCTGGACAGCCATGCACTGCCAGGCGGGACCGTTCCAGTCAGCGCCAGTCGGCTCTGCCGGCTTGACTGGCCACAAGGCCACTACTGTGACCCTGAGGAAGGTCCTCTCCTATATGCTCCTTGCCAGACATGTCTCTCAGAGACCGCTGTTTGGGGTAGTCTGGCCGGCGGGAGCGGTAGTCTATCGGCCGGGAGCCGGCGGTACTCTAGTACTTTAGTGTGCTGGAGTATCGGCGGGTGTCTCTAGTAGAAGAGTAGCCTGCTTAGCTGGAAACCCCGTGTTACTTGTTACTTGTGTGCGTGTGTGGTGATAGCACAGGTTGTGCCGCTCGCGCTCATGGAACGCTTTGTTGGTTGGTTGGATGGTTGTGGGTGGGTGGGTGTAATGCTAGAACAGGCAGTGTCGATGCATGCAGATTGTTCTCATGATGTGATTCGTTGGTTTGGATTGTATTGCATGTGCGAGTGTGAGTGTGTGTGTGTGTGTGTATGCATGTGTGCGTGCACGCGTGTGCACGTGTGTGCGTGCGTGTGCATGCGTGCTCGCGTGCATATGTGCTTTTGCATGCGTGCGTGCGCTTGTGTGTTCATGTGACTCACCCGGGAAGTTTGCAGTCCCGTTGAACAGCGAGCGAGTAAACGCATTATTGTCGTATTGGTTGTATGCGTACGTACGTGTGTGTGCGTGTGTGTGTTTTGTTTGTGTGTGTGAGTGTGTGTGTGTGTGCATGTGTGCACGTGTGCATGTGCATGTGTGCGTGCGTTTGCGTGTTCATGTGACTCACCCGGGAAGTTTGCGGTCCCCTGGAACAACGAGCGAGCAAACGCGTTATTAGCTTATTGGTTGTATGTGTGTGTGTGTGTGCGCGCGCGTGTTGTTTGTGTTTGTGCATGTGTGCATATGTACATGTGTGTGTGTGTGTGCATGTGTGAGTGCGCGTGTGCGTTCATGTGACTCACCCGGGAAGTTTGCAGTCCCGTCAAACAGCGAGCGAGCAAACGCATCAAAGATGTCGATCGATGAGGGGTGCAGGTTGCCGCCAAAGGCCCAGACAGCACTGCACGGGGATGAGTGTGGGAGAAGGAGAGTGAGATCAAGTGGCATAGGGAGACCCGGGAAGTCTGCAGTGCCGCTGTACAGCGCGCGAGCAGACGCAATGAAAGGCGTCGATCGCAGAGGGGTGCAGTTTGTCACCAAACGCCCAGACAGCGCTGCATCAAAAGGAGGATGCCATGGGATTAAGTGTGAGAGGGAGAGGAATAGAGAGCGGCAGGGTCAGGCCTCCATGGAATGTTGGTTTGCAGGTTTGTTAGATCCACGTAATTCGCAACGCACGAGTGGTGCACACATGCTCCTGCCAATTGTTTAATCGGCACTGCTTCTAGTTATCAGGCATTTAATGCACATCGCACCAGTGCGCAAAGATGTAGCCCAGCGCAATGCGCGTGCCGTCATCCAGCTCTTCCCCCTCCAGAGGGAGCTCTAGGCCGCCGGACGGGTGTGTGTGCGCCTGGAACAGCCGGGCACAGGTCCCCACCTGTGTGTGTGTGTGTGTGTGTGTGTGTGTGTGTGTGTGTGTGTGTGTGGCAGGACCAGGCCACCAGACGTGTGTGTGTGGGCCTGGAACAGCCGTGCACAGGTCTCCACCTGTGTGTGTGTGTGTGTGCGCATGCGTGTGTGTGTGTGTGTGTGTGTGTGTGCATCTTTGGCAGGTCCAGGCCGACAGACGGGGGCGTGTGGGCCTGGAACAGCCGTGCACAGGTCTCACCAGACGTGTGTGTGTGTGTAGGGTTGTGGGCAACCGTATATTCCGTATGTACGTAAATCCGTATATACGGATGTCAACAGCGGGCGGTATACGCACTGCAATATACGTTTTTTGTGTGTGTGTGTGGATTGCGGCTGGACGCTATCCGGCACACGCGCCGCAAGTAGCCTCGCTAGCAGTTAACAGGAGACTAGGATGGAGGCAGATCGTGAGCCGCAGGTCCTTAAGCAGACGATCAACAATGCGTCGTACAATCCTGCGGGGGCCATGAAGCACCTCAAGGAGATGAAGGCCAGCGGCGTAGCGTTCTACTGGAAGATGCTCGACGTCCGCCAGTCCGAGAAGAGCGATTACACAGTGCTGGTGTGCACGGAATGCGCCGCGGAGCTTAAGCCGAGCAACTATTCTCGCGCCGTCGGTGACCACTTTGACGCGTCGACGAAGACGTGCAAGAGCGCGAACAAGAAGAAGCGCAAGCTGGCTGAGGCGATTGCCGGCGCGGACATTGCTGGCACCAGCAGGGCTGGCAACAGCATGGGGGCAGCGGCAGCATGGATGAGCAGCGGCGCATGAGCAGCATGGGGGCGTGCGGCAGCAGCACTCAGGCCAAGGGCCCCAGCTTCTTCAGCAGCGCGAAGCAGCAGGCGCCTGCAACCTCAGCCTGGCGCGCTTCTTCTACAAGAACGTCGCTGAGCGGCTGATCGAGGACCCTGATTTGAAGCACGCTCTGGCGCTCCTCGGCGTCGTGCCCCCGTCACGCTGGGTGCTAGGAGGGAGCATGCTGGACTCTGAGTACAGCCTCGTCAAGGTAAGCAGCCTGCCTGCCTGCCAGCCTGCCTGCCAGACCACCGCCTGTGCGCATGCCCGTCTGCCCGCCTGCCCATGATGGACGCCGACGAGGTCGCGCGAGTGGAGAAGCACTGCGAGCGGTTTGTCGCGCCAGATGAGATCGGCGCGCTCCGCAAGGAGCTGGCACGGCTGCGGCTGGCGCCGCTGCCAAAGCAGTTTGAGTCCCTTTGCGAGGTGTGCGCTGACAGGCGGGAGGAGGACGGCAAGGTCTTCCTCGCGGCCGCAAACCAACCCCGCGGGCTGTGGACGAGGAACCTGGCCAGGGTAGGCTTCCCGCTGCTCGCTCTGTGCGCCGACCGGCTGCTCTCCATGCACGCGACCAGCGCAGCGAGCGAGCGCAACTGGTCGGTGTGGGGGCAGGTACACCAAGTACAAAACGCGCCTGGGCCTGATCAAGGCCGGCAAGATCGTGTACATCCGCGGCAACAGCACGATTGTGGTGGGGGAGGACAACGAGTTTGAGGAGGTTTGCCTCCAGGTCGTAGACTAAACGGAGGGGGGAGGAGGGAGAGGAGGGGAAGGGAGGAGGGAGAGGACTTGGCTCCCGCATCGCATGCACCGCGGCCGCCCGTGCAGCCACAATACGGTTTTGGCATTTACTGAAAAAGCTTAGCTCGCACGATGATCACACCGAGAGTAACAGTGCCCCTTGTAAATCCAGCGTTCCAACGGCGTGTCTCTCACCCAACTTGACATACATATGAGGCAGCTGTGCTACATATACGGATACGGATATACGGTCGTATATACAGATATACGGATACACGGGGCCGTCCATATACGCTTGCCCACAACCCTATGTGTGTGTGTGTGTGTGTGTGTGTGTGCATCTTTGTCAGGTCCAGGCCGACAGGCGGGGGCGTGTGGGCCTGGAACAGCCGTGCACAGGTCTCGACGTGTGTGTGTGTGTGTGTGCGCCACCAGCCAGCCGGCCAGAGCGAGACGCTGCTGCAGCTGCAGGTGTGTGTGTGTGTGTGTCACACCCTGCTATGCGTGTGCATGTGTGTCACAGTGTGTGTGTGTGTGTGTACATGCTTTCTCTGTAACGATCTCTCTCTCTCTCTCTGTGTGTGTGTGTGTACATGCTTGGCTGGTACAGGCCGCCAGACGGGTGCGTGTGAGCCTGCAACAGCCGTGCACAGGTCTCGGCGTGTGTGTGTGTGTGTATGTGCGCGCCACCAGCCAGCCAGCCAGAGCGAGACGCTGCTGCAGCTGCAGGTGTGTGTGTATGTGTATGCGTGTGTGTGTGTGTGTGTGTGACACCCTGCTATGTGTGTGCGTGTGTGTCACAGTGTGTGTGTGCGTGTGTGTGTGCATGCTTGGCTGGTACAGGCCGCCAGACGGGTGCGTGTGAGCCTGCAACAGCCGTGCACAGGTCTTGGCGTGTGTGTATGTGTGTGTGTGTGTGTGTGTGTGCGCCACCAGCCAGCCAGCCAGAGCGAGACGCTGCTGCAGCTGCAGGTGTGTGTGTGTGCGTGTGTGTGTGTGTCACACCCTGCTATGTGTGTGCGTGTGTGTGACACAGTGTGTGTGTGTGTGTGTGTGTGCATGCTTGGCTGGTACAGGCCGCCAGACGGGTGCGTGTGAGCTTGCGACAGCTTTGCACAAGCCTTGACATGGGGGTCGGGGTTGTCAGAGGGAGGAGGGGGGGGGGCGCAACGCATGCGTCATGTGTCAGGTGTGCCTATGAAAGAGGCCACCAGACGGGTGCAGGCCCGCTCAGCCTGCAGGAACTTGCCAGCTTGTAACCTGCAGGTAGTCGTCAGCTACTGCGTAGCCTCATGGCAGCTGCTAGGCAGCTACTTGGTAGCTACCAGGCAGCTTCTTGGCACACTCACCAGGTTGGCATCGCAGCTGGGCAGCGCCTCACGGCAGTGCTTGTGCACGTGCACTCACACACACACACACACATTCACACACACACGCACACACACACACACACATACACACACACACACACACACCAGGTTGGCGTTACAGCTGGGCAGTGTCTCTCAGCAATGCTTCCCCACATGCACACACACATACATGCCCCACAGCTACTTGGAAGCTGCTAGGCCGATACTTGGCAGCTTCAAACAGCTTCTCGGCACACTCACCAGATTTATGTCGCAGCTTGGCAGTGTCTCTCGGCAGTGCTGTTGCACGTGCACACACACACACACACAAACACCCACACATGCCCTGCAGCTACTTGGCAGCTGTTTGGCAGGTACCAGGCAGCTTCTTGGCACACTCACCAGGTTGACATTGCGGCTGGGCAGCGCCTCACGGCAGTGCTTGCACACGTGCACACACACACACACACACACACACACACATGCATCAGGTTGGCGTTACAGCTGGGCAGCGCCTCGCGAACGTGCTTTCGCATGTGCACACACACACACATACATGCCCCACAGCTACTTCACAGCTGTTAGTCGGATACTCGGCAGCTTCCAGGCAGCTTCTTGGCACACTCACCACGTTCACATCGCAGCTTGGCAGCGCCTCACGGCAGTGCTTTCACGCGTGCACACACACACACACACACACAGGCACGCATGCCATGCATCTTCTTGGCAGCTACTTGGCAGATACCAGACAGCTTCTCGGCACACTCACAAGATTGACATCACAGCTTGGCAGCGCCTCGCGGCAGTGCTTGCGTACGTGGGCAAGCAGAGGGTCGACGAATCGCTCAAATAGGCCGAGCACAAAGTCGATCAGCGCGTCACTGCGCGTGTGTGTGTGTGTGTATGTGTATGTGTGTGTGTGTGCGTGTGTGTGACACACACACACACTGTGTGTGTGATTGTGTGTGTGCACCAGGAGCAGGTCGACAAACCGCTGAAAAATGCCGAGCACGAAGTCGATCAGCGCATCACTGTGTCTGTCTGTGTGTGTGTGTGTGTTTGTGTGTGTGTATGTGTGTGTGTGTGTGTGTGTGCACCAGCAGCAGGTCAGCAAAGCGCTCTAATAGGCCGAGCACGAAGTCAATCAACGCGTCACTGTGTGCGTGTGTGTGGATTGGGGGGGGGGGGGGTACAGTCCGTCGGACGCATGAAACGGCGCATTCCACCTGATGTGTGTGTGTGTGTGAGTGTGTGTGTGTGTGTCCGGAGCCAGTCTGCTGGTGGCCAGTTGGTGCAGCTACAAAGCAGCTACCAAGCAGTTGCTCAGCTACTCAGCTACCAAGCAGCTATCAAGCAGCTACTCGGTTGGTGCACCTACCCGTCAGCTACTACTCAACAGCTACCCAACAGCTACTACCCAACAGCTACCCAACAGCTACCCATCAGCTACTCAACAGCAACCTATCTTACCTGTACGGCTCTGCCTCTGCAAACGCCTCTCCGAATGAGCTGATGCCGGAAGCCTGGCGCATCGCGAATGAGCGGAAAGCGCCTGCACGCGCGTGTTTGTGTGTGTGTGGGGGGGGGGGAGTGTGTGTGGGGGAGGGGGAGTACGACAGAAAAAGCGCGAGCGAGCGAGAAGGACAAGGAGACATACGCAAAGACGGGGGGGAG
>VFSX01000186.1:10000-45000 GCA_016618255.1 Chlamydomonas sp. UWO 241 | reverse complement strand
CGACGCAAGAGTTGGTGCGCTGGATTCCTCTCGTCAAGAGGAGTCTAAATCCACCCTCAGATACCACACACACCCAATAGATAGTGCAGTGGTGTGGGTGTGTGCGAGGATCCACACCGGGCAATCAGTGTGGACCACTGGTTCACACCCCCTCGGAGCCAGAATGCTCTGCAGACCTCAAAATGGGTTGAGGAAGACGCAATGGATTTGTCTCACGACAGGGATGCCAAATCCATTGTCATTCATGTGGTTCAATAGTTGGGAGGGTGTGGAAGGGGCCTCAGTGTGTGGGCTGCACCGGGGCGTGTGGCCGTCTTCCGGGGCCAGTTTTAGGAGTAGGACTGGGCTCTGTAGCCTCCCAAATAGTGCGATGGAATGGGAACGATGTCACGAAGCTGCCCACCAAGTTTCAGCTCCAGCAGATAAGGTCTGGGTCTACTGGGGGGGGGGGGTCCAGGCCCGTTTTGAAAATAAGTCAACATACGGTCTGAAAAAAACTATTCTGCCCCCCCCCTGAGTTTCGTGATGATTTAAGTTTCGGTTTTGCCCTTTGTAGCCCTCCGGCGCTCAAACTCACCCAGTGGTGGTCGGGGCTCGTATCTCCGACGGCCGCGCGAATGAGGCAGCTCGCGATGCCGTCCTGCCACTCGTTCGTGAGGACGTTGTACTCGCCGTACAGCTCACCCATCGTCACCGATTTTGGGTTGAGGGCGTGGGTGTGCGTCTGCAGGGGAGGGGGAGGGGGAGTGAGAGTGAGGGGCGGAGAGAGTAAGAGAGAGAGGGATAGAGCGCGAGAGACAGAGAGGGAGTGAGAGAGAGAGAGAGAGAGAGAAGGAGAACAGGGGGAGAGAAGAAGAGAGAGAGAAGTGATTAAGATAGAGAGAGAGAAAGCGCGAACGCTTGTGAAAGAGAGAGAGAGAGAGAGAGAGAGAGAGAGAGAGAGAGAGAGAGGGAGAGAGAGAGAGTGAACACACCTTCTGGAAGCCCTCGTCCTTGTGCCCGTGTGTGCAGAGGTCTCCCACCGCGGTCTGCAGCGTGCGTGCCGCGGACGATTTGCCTGTGCCAGATGTGTGTGTGTGTGTGTGTGTGTGTGTCCACCGCGGTCTGCAGCGTGCGCGCCGCGGACGACTTGCCTGCATGTTCGTGTGTGCGTGTGTGTGTGTGTGCGTGTGTGTGTGTGTGTGTGTATGCATGCCCACTGCGGCCGAGGACATCTTGCCTGCATGTGTGTGTGTGTGTGTGTGTGTTGGGTGTCTGTGTATGACGGTATTGTTTTAAACAGTAAAAAAACGGGTTGCAAACAGGTTTCCACGCATGCATGGTGGGTGCCCACGCAACCCACCGCCTCCAGTTGGTCCCACAAGCATGACTCGAAGCGCGCGGTGAACGGCTTGAGTCTGTTTTAAAACATGTTTAAAAACATTTTTGAACGGGTTTGACGACGGGTGCCCTCACAACCCACCGCCTCCAGTCGGGCCGACGAGCATGACTCCGAAGCGCACGTTGAAGGTCTCGTGCAGCTGCACCGCCTTGGTGACAAATGCGGGCACGGGCTGCAGGCCCATCTCCTGTGCTGCCTGCGTGTGTGCGTGTGTGTGTGTGTGTGTGTGTGCGTGTGTGTGTGTGTGTGTGTGTGTGTGTGTGTGTGTGCATGTGTGTGCGTGTGTACAGCGAAAGACGTGCAGCTGCACCGCCTTGGTGGCAAACGCAGGCACGGGCTGCAGGCCCATCTCCTGTGCTGCCTGCGTGTGTGTGTGTGTGTGTGTGTGTATACAGCGAAAGACGTGCAGCTGCACCGCCTTGGTGGCAAACGCGGGCACGGGCTGCAGGCCCATCTCCTGTGCTGCCTGCGTGTGTGCGTGTGTGTGTGTGTGTGTGTGTGTGTGTGTGTGCGTGTGTGCATGTGTGTGTGTGTGTGTCTGTGTGCATGTGTGTGTGTGTGTACAGCAAAAGACGTGCAGCTGCACCGCCTTGGTGACAAACGTGGGCACGGACTGCAGGCCCATCTCCTGTGTTGCGTTTTGTGTTTGTGTGTGCGTGTGTGCGTGTGTGTGCGTGTGCGAGTGTGTGTGTGAGAGTGTGTGTGTGTGTGTGTCTGTGTGCTGCAAAAAGTGAAAGACGGTAGCAGGGGGCAGGGTTCAAGCCTGATCAAGTTTGACTAGGTTAAACAAGGTTTGACTGATGCATGTTCCCCGAAGAGAACCCATCACCACCAACATTCGGGCGGTACCCCAGAGTGGGGGGGGGGGGGTAAGGGGAGGGGCTCCTAGGCCCCTTCAAACCCTGAAACCCCCAAAACAAAATTGAGGTATAATAAACAACGCACCTTGACCACCGCGTGCTGCAGGTCCCCCACATCCGCCTGTGGCACAAGCACGTCAGGGTCCAGCCCTGGTGGCGGGTCCTAGGCCCGTGCAAACCCGTGACAACCCCATAGCGATGCAACATTGGTATATTTTGAGAGAGGGGTTTAACACCGTCTAAAACATTCGCAAGAAGTACCTTGGCCACAGCGTGGTGAAGGTCCCCCACGGCCGCGTGCAGCACGAGCACGTCTGGATTGAACCCTCTGTCATTACACTAGGGCCTCTTCAACGCTGCATCCATATAACTGATTCCAACCGGTTTTAAAACCGACATAAATTCAAACAAAATACGTACTTTGACCACAGCGTGCTGAAGGTCCCCCACGTCCGCGTTCGGCACGACGACGTCTGGGAAAAGGTCGGAAACGATGGCCTCAAACAGGCGCGCGTCGTCGATAAGGAACTGCGTGCGCGTGTGTGTGTGTGTGTGTGTGTAAGCGTGTGTGTGCGTGTGTGTGTGTGTGGTGGTCAATTTTACAGTCCGTCGGACGCCTTTGATGGCGCATTGGCATTAGCATTTGTGTGTGTGTGTGTGTGTGTGTGTGTGTGCAATAGTGGCGTGGGATGAGGCTGTCAGCTCCTTGGTGTCTTTTACATGTGATTCCATTTGGCATGTTGGAGTCGTGCATCACTCTGATGAGCATGATGTCCTTGTTCAGGTCCTATGCTTTAGACCGCTGCTTCGGCGGTTAATTTTATTGTAATTTTCCTTTTTCAGTTACTTTCGGTTACCTTTGGCATGCTGGAGTCGCGCATCGCCCTGATGAGCACGATGTCCTCGTTAACACACCCGTTCGTTTTCTGTTGATTTCGGTTTCTCCCCGTGCTGGCGGTTACTTCCAGTTACTTTCAGTTACCTTTGGCATGTTGGGAGTCGCGCATTGCCCTGATGAGCACGATGTCCTTGTCCAGGTCCTGATGCTTTAAACCACCACTTCGGCAGTTATTTTCAACATAATACAATAAAACTGCTCGGTTATTTCGATTACCTTTGGCATGTTTGAGTCGCGCATCGCTCTGATCAGCACGATGTCCTCGTCGAGGTCCTGGTGCGACCGTTTGAGGCTGCCGGCCATGACGAGCACGCTCTTGAGCGCACGCATGCCAAAGTCATAGTGGTCCTGTTTGCGGGGAGTTGGTGAGATTGTCAGGGGGGGCAGTTTTACAGTTTTCACATGTACGCGCCCGGAGGACCCCGGGGCGTGAGTTAAATCTTAGATGACCTGATGATTAAGGCCTAGACTACACGTCTAGGGGAACTCTACTAGCAGAGCCCGCAAGACCACGCAGCGCGCCAGCCTACCAGTAGGGGGGTGTCTTACATTTGAATTTCGAAAATGTACAACTGCCCCATCTGTGTGCACAGGGCCCCGCACCCACAGTAACAGTAACACGGGGTTTCCAGCTAAGCAGGCTACTCTTCTACTAGAGACACCCGCCGATACTCCAGCACTCTTAAGTTCTAGAGTACCGCCGGCTCCTGGCCAATAGACTACCGCTCCCGCCGGCTAGACTACCCCAAACAGCGGTCTCTGAGAGACATGTCTGGCAAGGAGCATATAGGAGAGGACCTTCCTCAGGTCACAGTAGTGGCCTTGTGGCCAGTCAAGCCGGCAGAGCCGACTGGCGCTGACTGGAACGGTCCCCGCCTGGCAGTGCATGGCTGTCCAGCTCTCGTTTGCATGGGGCTCAGCCGGCGCCCCATGCCTCATGCATGGCCAGGTCCCACCCTCCAGGGGTGCATGGACGACAGAGTTGTCATGGAGGCTGCCTGAAGACCTTCCAACGCCAGTCACCGGCAGACGAGCGACCCCGAGGATGAGCGCGGTGACGAACGCTGCGATTGGTGAAGCGGATTTACTCTGTGTTGCCTCGGCGGTCGCCACCGCTGAAGCCGTGATGGTGGCCCGCCTCCACGGGCAGCCATCTTGACCAATGTCCAGCATGCATTGACGGGCGCCAGCTCCTCCGCTCGTCGATCAACTCGTCGAGATCGGTGCCGCATGGCGTCCTGCATGGGGGGAGGATAAGGGCCGTCTCCCAGCACGGGCCGCGGCAGCGCCGCGGCTACTCGCCAAGCCATGGCAGCGCCGGACAAGCCGCTCCTGTAGTGTTCCACCGAGAAGCAGTCTAGCAGGAGCCGGGCCAGTCGTATTTTACCCCGCTCGTCAGCGGCACGGAGATCCTCGTCACCAGCAGCGCGGGATTGCTGGGTCCAGGGCTCGGCGACGAGAACGCGCCTCCGTTAATCGCACCCACGGAGCTCTCATTTAAATGGTAAAACACACCTGCTGTGGCATCTGCTATTTTCAAACATTCAAACGCACCTGCTGCAACAGCTGCTATGTTCAAACACTAAACCGCACCTGCTGCGACAGCTGCTCTGAGGCAAGCTTGTACAGCTGAAACATCTTCGTGGACAGGGCCTTTGCGTTGTTGAAGCCCTCGCTAAAGAGCATCACCTGGTGTGTGCGTGTGCGTGTGTGTGTGTGTGTGTGTTTGTGTGAGTGTGTGTAAACCCTAAACCTGAACCATAAACCATAAACACACCTCTGCGACGAGCGCGTAGTCGGGTATCATCATCGACAATGTGTGTGTGTGTGCGTGTTAGTATGTGTGTGTGTGTCTGTGTGAGCGTGAGTGTGTGTGTGTGCGTGTGTGTGTGTGTGTGTGTGTGTGTGTGTAAACCCTAAACCCTAAAAAACCCACCTCTGCGACAAGCGCGTAGTCGGGGATCATCATCGACATTGGTCGGAACAGCGCCTTGAGGTTGTCTGGAAGCTCAGTGCGGCCGGCGTACCTTAAGAGTGTGGAGAGCGGGGTGGTGTGAACAATGTGCCGTACGTACAATGCGTACACAATTTAATTCGGAAAGTAAGAACGAAACAAAAATGCGGAACAGCGCCTTGATGTCGGCAGCTCAGTGCGGCCGACGCACCTGTGGCGTGATGTGGAGTGAACCATGTGCGGCAACAGCAACAACAGCAACAGCAACAGCAACAACAACAGAAACAGCGACAACAGCAACAGCAACAACAACAGCAACACAAATCAAGGTTGTCAGTCGCCGTACCCTTGGTTCATCGTGATGAACACGCCGCACGTGGGCCGCAGCGCGATCGCCCGCCCCTCAAACACAAAATCAGAACCCTTTGTATCAAAGCTTACACCATTCGGAGTCCTCCCAGTGGCGTCGACTGGACTATCCATCATGGCTAAAACCCTAGACCCACCCAGGGTTCATCGTGATAAACACGCCGCAGGTAGGCCGCAGCGCGATCGCCCGCCCCTCAAACACGAAGCGCTCGGTCCCAGACTTGAGCGCGTTTTGGATCACGAGCAGCTGTTGTGCAACAACCGATAGAACCTGTGTGTGTTTGTGTGTGAGATGTGAGAGAAGTGTGAGATATGGTGAGAGATAGAAAGAGAGACAAGGCGAGGGAAGAGATGTGAGGTGGGGAGAGCGTTTCGGATCACGAGCAGCTGTTGCAACAGACAACCGAAAGCACCTGTGTGTGTGTGTGTGATAGAGGGGGATTTAAGATGAGGAGAGAAAGAGAGAGACAGAGAAATATATAGATAAGAGGGATACAGACATGCAGTCAACCATCAAGAGAGAGAGTGAGCGAAAGAGAGGTAGAGTGGAACATAGGCGTTGCAGTGTGAATCACGAAGAGCTGCTGTGCTGCAGGGTTGCGTGAGTGTGTGAGAGAGAGACAGAGAGACAGAAAGGGGGGGAGAAAAGAGAAAAGAGGGAAGAGACATAGTGAAATGGAGAGGATATGGATCACGAACACTTTTGAGCAACAACCGAAAGCACACACACACAAACACAAGCACACAGTCGAATACACCAGCAAAGGCGTCCGACACACTGCTCAATCGACCACACACACACACAATGTGGGTTTCGATGTGGGTTTGATTGTTTTCAGAATCACTGACTGTGGTGTCGATGTGGCTTAGCAAGTCAAAGCACACCCATTCACACACATACACACACACACACACACACACACACACGCATGCAAGCACGCACACAGACGTATCCCCCTCCCCCCCCACGCACACTCGTCCCCCACCCCACCCCACAAACACCTCGATGTCGATGCGGTTGAACTCGTCAAAGCACGCCCACGCGCCACACTGCGCCAGTCCTGAGAAGAACTTGCCCATGAACTTGTAATCCAGGTTCTCGCCGCAGTTGAAGACCACACACTGGATGCCGAGCGCCTGTGGGTAGCAGTGACAGTGTGTAGGTGGTGAGAACGAGAGAGACAGAGAGAGGGAGGGAGAGAGCAAGAGGGAGAGAAAGGGAGAAAGAGAGAGAGAGAGAGAGAGAGAGAGAGAGTGCGCACACGCGCGCGCGCGAGAGAGAGAGAAATGAGAGAGAGAAAGAGAAAGAGAGAGAGAGAAAAGAGAAAAGAGGGAGAGATATAGCAGAGGGCTCGGGATGGCAGCCTGTTTGTGGCCCGGTGGCTCCCGTAACAACACACCTCACCGATATCCTTTGTCGACTCAGTTTCGCCGGTGCCAGCGAGGAAAGAGAAAGAGTGAGAGAGTGTGTGTGTGTGAAAGAGAGAGAGAGAGAGAGAGAGAGACAAAGAGAGACCTAGAGAGAGTGCGAGAGAGAGAGAGAGAGGTATAGAGACAAGTATAGAGACAAGTATAGAAAGAGACTTGAGGGGCAACGCACCTTGCCCAGATCCTTTGTCGTCTCAGTCTTCCCGGTTCCGGCGGGTCCCGCGGGCGCACCGCCAAGCTGGAGAGGAAGGAAGGGGGTGCAGGGAGGGGGGGAGGGATCGGCGGCATGTGTCAGGAGGATGCAGGAGCAGAGCGGCCAAAGAAACCAGCCCCTCATTCCACCACAGGCGCAACTCCCGAGGCCGCTGTCAACCACCGGCCGCCCGCGCGCCACGTCACGCACCCACCAACCCACATTCACGTGCAGTAATGCCCCAGTATCAGTGGTCAGTGTGAGGAGTACGTTAGGTAGCAGCGGTTGGTCATGGGCATGACCCCCAGCCTTCCCACAAGGCACCAACAAACAGCCCTGGCGCAGCACCCCACCCCACCAGTCACCTTGAGAAGGCAGAGCGGTTGGTTATGGGCGCCACTACGAGCCTTTCCAAGAGGCAACAACAAAAAACAGCCTTGGCGAGGCACACCCTGAGGTGCAGTGCCCCAGTCAGTTTGAGGTAGCAGCGGTCATTAATGGGCATGACCCCCAGCCTCCCCAAGCGGCACCAATACAAAAACACCCCTGATGCGGCACAAGCCACCAGTCACTTTCCGGTGCAGTGCCCAACTTAAAGGGTAGCAGCGGTCAATCATGGGCGTGGCCTTCCCAAGAGGCACCTAACAATAGCCCTGGTGTCGCACACCACACCACCCACGTTTACGTGCAGTGCCCCAGTGCAAAGGAGGCACACCCCACCAGTCACCTTCAGGTGCATCGCCTCGGTGAGCGTGAGAAGGTAGCAGCGGTCAGTCATGGGCGTGACCACTACCCTCCCCAAGAGGCACCAACAAAATAGCCCTGGTGCGGCACACCCCTGCCACTTTCTGGTGCAGCGCCCCAGTCAGCGTGAGAAGGTAGCAGCGGTCAGTCATGGGCGTGACCACTACCCTCCCCAAGAGGCACCAACAAAATAGCCCTGGTGCGGCACACCCCTGCCACTTTCTGGTGCAGCGCCCCAGTCAGCGTGAGAAGGTAGCAGCGGTCAGTCATGGGCGTGACCACTACCCTCCCCAAGAGGCACCAACAAAATAGCCCTGGTGCGGCACACCCCTGCCACTTTCTGGTGCAACGCCCCAGTCAGCGTGAGAGGGTAGCAGCGGTCGGTCATGGGCGTGGCAACCAGCCTCCCCATGAGGCGCCAAAAAAGTCCCAGGGCTGCCAGGTGGCAAGGCGCACCCAACCAGTCACCTTCGGGCGCGGCGGCGCCCTAGTCAGCGTGAGAAGGTAGCAGCGGCCGGTCATGGGCGTGGCAACCAGCCTTCCCACGAGGTACTAATAAAAACAGCCCTGGCGCGGCAACCAGCCTTCCCACGAGGTACTAATAAAAACAGCCCAGGCGCCGGCCCCTCCACCACGGCGGTCAAGTAGATTGGCAAGCGCCACTTGACCCCCTATCCCCTAGAAGCAGTTAGGACCTATTTTGGAGGCGTCGCACAATAGCTCTCCTTTTTGCTCTGGGACTACACGTTGGCAGGCAGCCGGCTGGTGGCCACCGCCCCTCACAAGTAATTGTTAGGGCCAGAACTGGACTTGGGTCTAGGCGGTGGTACTAGGACTAGAGGTAGTCTTTGCTGGAAAGCCGATGTAACTGTAACTGTAACTGGCGCGGCACACTACCACACTAGTCACCTTGAGAAGGCAGAGCGGTTGGTAATGGGCGCGACTACGAGCCTTTCCAAGAGGCACTAATAAAAAAACAGCCCTGGCGAGGCACACCTTCAGGTGCAGCGCCCCGGTAAGCGTGAGGTAACAGCGGTCGGTCATGGGCGTGACGACGAGGCGCGACTGCGCCCCCAGGTACTCGTAGGCGTACTCGAATCGCGCTTGCACCTGGCGGGTGACGGGTGGTTTCAAAGGTGGTTTGCAGTTCTTTTGAAGCATGGCACGGCAAGGCATAGCCTAGCCTAGCATACTCAAAGCATATCATCCTCAAAGCATACCTGGAATTAGACATACAAGGGTGTGTGTGGAATATTTCACAAAACCGCAGCTGCAGCTCACACATGCACACACACACACACACACACACACACACACACATGCACACACACGCAGACACAGCTGCATCTGCCACACACACGCACACGCATGCACACACACATGCACACACACACACACACATGCACACACCTGGCGCACGATGATTGTTTCCGCCTCAGCCTCCCACTCATACCGCAGCTGCATCTGCCATGCAAAGTCGCCGACGCTCTCCGCTTTCTCGTCAATGAGCTGCTCGACTGTTACGGGGAGGTGGCAGGAGGGCGGCAGGTAGGTGGCAGGAAGGTGGCAGGAAGGTGGCAGGAAGGTAGCAGGAAGGTGGCAGGAAGGTGCAAGGAAACTGTTTAAAAAAAACCTAAACCCTAAACCCTAAACCCTAAACCCTAAACCCAAGGGAAGGGGAAAGTGATGATCTGCCTGCATCTGCCGACGCTCTTGGCTGTCTCGTCAATGGGCTGCTCGACTGTTAGGGGGAGGTGGCAGGAAGGTGGCAGGAAGGTGGCAGGAAGGTGGCAGGTAGGTGGCAGGAAGGTGGACGGAAGGTAGCAGGAAGGTGCAAGGAAACTGCCATGTAAGTGAGGGGGAAAGTCAGGACATGGCTGCATCTGCCATGCAAAGTCGCCGACGCTCTCAGCTTTCTCGTCGATGAGCTGCTTCACTGTTAGGGGGAGGTGGTAGGAAGGTGGCAGGTAGGTAGCAGGGAGGTGCAAGGAAACTGCTACGCAAGTGAGGGGGAAGGTGAGGATGGGGCTGAATCGACTACGCAAAGTCGCCGACGCTCTCCGCTTTCTCGTCAATGAGCTGCTCGACTGTTAGGGGGAGGTAGCAGGAAGGTGGCAGGAAGGTAGCAGGAAGGTGCAAGGAAACTGCCACGCAAGTGAGGGGGGAGTGAGGATGTGGCTGCTTCTGCCACGCAAAGTCGTCGAGCTTTCTCGTCAATGAGCTGCTCGACTGTTAGGGGCCACCACCGGCAGGAAGGTGGCAGGTAGGTGGCGAAAAGGTGGCAGGTAGGTGGCACGGAGGTAGCAGGAAGGTGGCAGGAAGGTGCAAGGAAACTGCCATGCAAGTGAGGGGGAAAGTGAGGATGTGGCTGCATCTGCCACGCAAAGTCGTCGACGCTCTCCGCTATCTCGCCGATGGGCTGCTCGATTGTTAGGGGGAGGTGGCAGAAAGGTGGCAGGTGGGTGGCTGGAAGGTGGTAGGAAGGTGGACGGAAGGTAGCAGGACGGTGCAAGGAAATTGCCACGCAAGTGAGGGGGAAAGTGAGGATGTGGCTGCATCTGCGACACAAAGTCGCTGACGCTCTCAGTTTCTCGTCAATGAGCTGCTCGACTGTTAGGGGGGGTGGCAGGAAGGTGACAGGTAGGTGGCTGGAAGGTAGTAGGAAGCTGGATGGATGGTAGCAGGAAGGTGGCAGGAAGGTGCAAGGAAGCTGTCATGCAAGTGAGGGGGGAAGTGAGGATGTGGCTGCATCTGGCACGCAAAGTCGCCGATGCTGTTGGCTTTCTCATTGATGAGCTGCTTGACTGTTAGGGGTATGTGGCAGGAAGGTGGCAGGTAGGTGGCAGGAAGGTGTTCGTGAAGAGACAGGATGTGGCTACCACGCAACGTCGCTGGCGCTCTCCGATTTCTCGGCTATGAATTGCTCCACTATCAGGGGGAGGTGGGAGGAAGGTTGCGGGAAGGTGGCAGGAAGGTGGCAGGGCAGTGGTAAGGGAGGTGTTGAGAACGTGAGGAGGATGTCGAGCCGTTGACCCCAGCGCCCCAGCGATGCTTACCGATGTCGCGATTGTGTACGTCGATCGTAATCAGCGCGACGAGTGACTTCCGCTCCAGCGCGCTCAGCCGGCCGCGCACGAGCCCCGTCAGCTGCGCCAGCTGGTCCACGCACTCCACGTAGAACGGCGGCATCTGCACCAGCGCGTCGGGCGCAGCGAGGCGCGACTCCACCTAGCATAGCAGGATTGAGGGTTTTAGTGCTGAATCTGGTTGTTTCATGTATGAGCTTTATAAGGGTCCGGAGTTCAAGTGTCCAGGTCTCGGAACACTGAACTGCGGCGGCATCTGCGCCAGCGCTTCGAGCGCAGCGAGGCGCGACTCCACCTAGCATGGCATAGGTGAGGGTTTAAGTGCCTCAATGGTTGTACATTTTTCCCCAATGGTTGTACATTTTCCCCCAATAGTTGTACAAGGGGCAGGCGGGTCACGTCTTGAAACACTGAGACGGCGGCGGCATCTGCGCCAGTGCGTCAGGCACACCCAAGGCGGGACTCCACCTAGCCGGGTTGATGGGTTGAGGATTCAGGGAGTTCAAGGGCGATGGTGAAGGTTGGCTGGTCCACGCATTCCACGTAGAACGGCGGCATCTGCGTCAGCGCGTCGGGCGCAGCGAGGCGCGACTCCACCAAGCATAACATGGTTGCACGTTTCATTTTTGCGTTACGGGTGAAGGTCGGTCCGCGACTTGGAACACAGGAACGGCGGCGGCATCTGCACCAGCGCGTCGGGCGCAAAGAGGCGCGACTCCACCTAGCATGGCAGGGTTGCGAGTTTTGTTTTTGAGGAACGGGTGAATGCTGGTCCACGTCTTGGAACACAGGAACGACGCCGGCATCTGCACCAGTGTGTCAGGCGCATAGCTGCGAGTTGACAGAGTTGAGGGTTTTCGTGCCCCAAGCTGTTGGTTTTATACATGGGTTGTCTAAGGGTCAGGGGTTCAAGTGCTCAGGTCTTGCAACACTGCAACGGCAGCGGCAGTAAAACGTCCTCCCCAGCTGATGATGATGATGGATGTTACATTCAGGTAAAATAACAGGAATATGCTTCTACCGAGGTTCGAACTCGGGATCTCTCCCTGATACTATGGAAGCTCCAGGATACGAAGGGAGCGCAATGACACTATGCTGTAGAAGCGGAATTTTACAGCTAGTGGCCGTCTCACCTCCTGGCACCAGAAGATGTTGGAAACGACGATGACGAGCTGTGCAGTGTTGGAGGCGACCCATTCGGTGCGCTCCGCCTGCGGGGGAAAAGCCAAGAAACTTAGGAAGACGATCATTTTGGGATGAGACGGGGCTGTTGTGGGATTCGTTTGGGTGCATCGTGGTTGGGTGCATTGATGACACGAGCTGTGCAGCGTTGGAGGCGACCCACTCCGCACGGTCGGCCTGCGGGAGGAAGAATGAGAGGGAAGAGGAGTGGCGAAGGAGCGAAGCGACGGAATGAGTCGGGGCCATATTGGGGCTGTTGTGGGAAGTGCGTGGTGGTTAGAGACGATGATGACGAGCTGTGCAGTGTTGGAGGCGACCCACTCGGTGCGCTCCGCCTGCAGGGAAAGGCCAAGAAGATGAAGTAAGGAGGAGGAACAGGTTGTAGATGTATGATGACTTCTCCCAGTCTACGCGCATGTGTTTGTTGGTTGTAGTTAGGGTGGTAAGAGATGACGATGACGAGATGCGCCATGTCGAATGCGATCCGCTCAGGGCGGTCGGCCTGCGGGTGGAAGAATAGGATAAGAGAAGCCTGAGGATGCAAGTAACGGGATAAGTCGCGGCCAGGTTGGGGCTGTTTCGGGGTGTTCCTGGGGCCTGCTTGGGGGCTGCTTTGGGTGTGCGGTGGTTAGAAACATTTCAGCCGCACCTGGGCATACTCCTTGACGCCCTTCTTCGCTAGCGCGCGCACGCTCGCTCGCATGCTTGCTTCCACAGATGTCAGCCAGCTCTCCACTGAACCACGCGCGCGGAGGTTCTTGCCGAAGGCCACTCGCTCGCCCTCGGCTGAGAGCATCGCCTGTGTGTGTGTGTGTACGTGTGTTTGGGTGTGCGCGCGTGTGTGTGGGTGCGTGTGTGGGTGTGTATGTGGGTGGGTGTGCATGCTCGCCTTCAGCTGATGGCATTGCCTGTGTGTGTGCTTGTTGGTGTGTTTATATGTGTGTGTGTGTGTGTGTGTGTATGTGTGTGTGTGTGCGCGCATGTGTGCACGCTCGCCTTAGGCTGAGAGCATCGCCTATGCACAAAAATAGATGGGAGGATGAACTGGGGTTAAGTTGGGGCGAGTACCGGGATGTGATGATGATCGATGTAACCGTCCGTCGCACATGTGTGTATGGTGTGTTCAAGATGGGTTTAGGTTTAACGATGTTTTCGGGCTTTGGGTTATAGTTGGGAGCTTGACACAAAACCCTGAACCCTAAACCCAAAACACTAAACAGTAAAACTTATAAAAGCCGGGAGCTCCTGCCCAGCGCCATGCACGCGCCCTCGGCTGTCAGCATCGACTCAAGATGAAGGGTGAGGATTCGGATGAAGATTCAGTTCCAGGCTCAGTAGATTCGGTTCCAGATTCAGTTCCAGATTCACCTGGATGTCGATCGACCCCGGCTCGTCCCCGCTGCAGCGAGCGGTTGCCGCCGGGGCACTGTTCGAGGTGCGGCTGACACCCCCACATGCACAGTTTCGATATTTCAAAATTCAAACAAAAATTAAACTGCCCACAACGTCCACACCTGGATGTCGATCGACCCCGGCTCGTCCCCGAAAGCTGCAGCGAGCGGATGCCGTCGAGGCACGTGTGAAGCTGCAGCTGACACCCTCACATGCACCATCGGCATAGTTTCGATATTTGTAAATATAAACAAACACTGCCCACACCGTCCACACCGTCCACACCTGGATGTCGATCGACCCCGGATTGTCCGCAAAACTGCAGCGAACGGATGTCGTCGAAGCACTTTTTGAGGTGCGGCTGGCACCCCCGACATTTTAAAATAGAAACAAAAATCGAACTGCCCACACCGTCCACACCGTCCACACCTGGATGTCGATCGACCCCGGCTCGTCCCCAAACTGCAGCGAGCGGATGCCGTTGAAGCACTTTTTGAGGTGCGGCTGACACCCCCACATGCACATTAGTTTGGCCATTTCAAAACATAAACAAAACAATAAAACGGCCAACACCGCGGGCCCACATCTGGATGTCGATCGACCCCGGCTCGTCCCCAAACTGCAGCAAGCGTATGCCGTCGAAGCACTTCTGGAGGTGCGGCTGACACCCCCACATGCACATTATATTGTTTACTTCAGAATGTAAACAAAACATCAAACTGCCCACACCGTCCACACTGAGTCCAAACCTGGATGTCGATCGACCCCGGCTCGTCCCCAAACTGCAGCGACCGGATGCCGTCGAAGCACTTCTGGAGGTGCGGCTGCACGGCGCGCGGGTTCTTGGTCTGCGAGATGATCTCGAGGAGCTCGTCGTTGGAGAGGAAGTAGAAGCTGGGAGGTAGAGAGAGAGTGAGAGAGTGTGAGGGGGGGCCCAGGGGCGATGTTGTACTACTCGTCGAGGGCTGTCGATGGGACCAGGTGGCGCCGGATTCGACCCAGTACAACAAAAAGGGGGCGGGGAAGGGGGGGTCTTGGTCTGGGAGATGATCTCTAGCAGTTCGTCGTTGGAGAGGAAGTAGAAGCTGGGAGTGAGAGAGTGAGAGAGAGCGAGAGAGTGAGAGGAGGGGGCAGTAACAGTAACACGGGGTTTCCAGCTAAGCAGGCTACTCTTCTACTAGAGACACCCGCCGATACTCCAGCACACTTGAGTACTAGAGTACCGCCGGCTCCCGGCCAATAGACTACCGCTCCCGCCGGCTAGACTACCCCAAACAGCGGTCCCTGAGAGACATGTCTGGCAAGGAGCATATAGGAGAGGACCTTCCTCAGGGTCACAGTAGTGGCCTTGTGGCCAGTCAAGCCGGCAGAGCCGACTGGCGCTGACTGGAACGGTCCCCGCCTGGCAGTGCATGGCTGTCCAGCTCTTGTTTGCATGGGGCTCAGCCGGCGCCCCATGCCTCATGCATGGCCAGGTCCCACCCTCCAGGGGTGCATGGACGACAGAGTTGTCATGGAGGCTGCCTGAAGACCTTCCAACGCCAGTCACCGGCAGACGAGCGACCCCGAGGATGAGCGCGGTGACGAACGCTGCGATTGGTGAAGCGGATTTACTCTGTGTTGCCTCGGCGGTCGCCACCGCTGAAGCCGTGATGGTAGCCCGCCTCCACGGGCAGCCATCTTGACCAATGTCCAGCATGCATTGACGGGCGCCAGCTCCTCCGCTCGTCGATCAACTCGTCGAGATCGGTGCCGCATGGCGTCCTGCATGGGGGGAGGATAAGGGCCGTCTCCCAGCACGGGCCGCGGCAGCGCCGCGGCTACTCGCCAAGCCATGGCAGCGCCGGGCAAGCCGCTCCTGAAGTGTTCCACCGAGGGGCAGTCTAGCAGGAGCCGGGCCAGTCGTATTTTACCCCGCTCGTCAGCGGCACGGAGATCCTCGTCACCAGCAGCGCGGGATTGCTGGGTCCAGGGCTCGGCGACGAGAACGCGCCTCTGTTAATCGAGCCCCGGGGCGGGGGGCAGTGTTCTACAACTCGTCGAGGGAAGTCCATGGGACCAGGTAGCGCCTGACTCGACCCAGTACAACAAAAGGGGGGTGGGGTGAGAGATGATCTCATCGTTTGAGAGGAAGTAGAAGCTGCGCAGCAGGTAGGGAGAAGTTGGGCAGTTGGCCAGATGGTGGGGGTACAAAACAAACTTACGAAATGAACTCTAGCTAGCCTTGATTCCATGTAGGCCTCCTCCAGCGTTATTTTGTGACGGCCGCCCCCACCAATGCCCTCCTGGTCAAACGCGGTCAAACCTCCAGGTCAAACCCGGTCAGAAATCATGGTCAAACCCGGTCAAACCCCGTAAAACCTGGTCAAACGTGTTCAGATGCACACTCACCGTGGGAACCCCACCCGCTTCGTCTCCAGGGAGTCCTCTAGTTATTATGTGCACAGCATCACCAATACCCTCCTTTGCCAAACCCAGTCAAACCAGGTCAAACGTCCTGTCCAAACATTGTTCAAACATCCTGATCAAAGGTTGTTGAATGCACACTCACCGTGGGAACCCCACCCGCTTTGTCTCCAGGTAGTCCTCCAGGTTTTTGTGCACAGCCTCCAGGGCCTCGTTGGCGCGCTGGAACGTCTCTAGCAGCCCGGGTGCCGTGCCCGCCTGTGTGCGTGGGTGTGTGGGGGTGTTTGTGTTTGTGTGTGTGTGTGTGTCTGTGTGTGTGTGTGTGTATGTATGTGTAAGGGTCCAGATTATAGTCTATATTCTCCACGGAAAGACTATATAGTCTATAAATAGTCATTTATAGCCACTATAAATAGTCACTACAATCCACACTACAACCAATAAACACGGGTGTGCACTGATGAAACTTGGTGGATGTGTTCCTTGCGCTCTCTCCATCAGGATTCTGCAGTCAGACATATTTTACAGGATTTTTGTTGGCCTGGGCTGGTCCTTACTATATGTCGTCTCAGACGGAAAGTCTATAACAGTCTATAATAGTCTATAATAGTTTATAGTCTATAAGAGTCGTTTGGACCCTTACGTATGTGTGCACGCTGGAACGTCTCTAGCAGCCCAGATGCCGTGCCCACCTACTTGTTGGGAAAGTGTGTTTGTGTGTGCATGTTTGTGTGTGTGTGTGTGTCTGCGTGCGTGCTGGGCCGTCTGCTTGCCCGCATGCGCGGTAATAACACATCAGGTGGATTCAACATGATTCAATCATGCGAATACAATGTGCGCAGGCTGAAACATCTCGAGCAGCCCAAGCACCGTCCCCGTCTGCGCAATTATAAAGAACAGTCGTTGCTGCAGTATGAATGTGTACGATCATGCATGCATACACATCAGATGAATTCAACATGATTCAATCATGTGAATACAACGTGTGCACGTTGGAACGTCTCAAGTAGCCTGGGTGCTGTGCCCGCATGTTTGCGCGAAAAGTGTGTGTTTGTGTGCGTGTGTGTGCGTGCGTGCTGGAGCGTCTCAATCAGTACCTTGTCTGCCTACATGGGAGGGGGGGGGTAGGGTTCAGGGTTTGAAGTTTAGGGGTTATCGACATCAAACACTCGCTCATTGGCTAGTGTCAGCATCGCTCACATGAAGAGCATTCGGCCGGTCGCGCGTCCGCCACAGACTTAAACGCCTTGTTGACCCGTCACCCATTTTCTTTGTTTTTTGTTCATGCTTTTACTTCGACACGAAATCACACGAGCTTGGCTCCTACTATCACTCTCCCCACACTTACCTTCAGCGCATCCAGCCGGTCCCGTGTCCGCCGCATGACGGACTTGAACGTCTTGTAGACGTCACTCAAGTTGTTCTCAATTGATTTTTTTTCTCTGATACACATTTACACAACACCACCACACGAGCCAGGCTCTGACTAGCACTCTCTCCCACACTTGCCTGCAGCGCATTCGGCCGGTCGCGTGTCCGCCGCATGACAGACTGGAACGCCTTGTGGACATCACTCAATTTGCTCTCAATTGTCAGGTTTTTGCTTGGATACAAATTCACACAACACCACCACACTAGCGAGGCTCCGAATAGCACTCTCTCCCACACTTACCTGCAGCGCATTTGGCCGGTCGCGCGTCCGCCGCATGACCGACTTGAACGTCTTGTCAACCTGCCAGAACGCCTTGGCCTCGCCTGGAAGCTGCGTGTGTGAGTGATGGTGAGGGGGGCAGTTGTGCGAGGGCGTGTGAGAGGAAGAGCCAGAGAGGTGAAGACAGAAGGGTGGGGTGGGGGGAGAAACAGAGAAGAGATGGAGAGGGAGAGAGAGAAACAGACAGACGCAGTAAGTTGAGAGAGAGAGAGAGAGAGAGAGAGAGAGAGAGAGAGAGAGAGAGGTAAGAGAAAGAGAGGCAAAAGTGAGGGAGAGAGAGTCATGCGTGTGCGTGTGTGAGGGAGAGACGCTACTCCCCACCTGGCGCTGGATGTCGGGCGCGCTGAAGATCGTCTCCAGGTAGAGTCAAGAGAGTCAGACAGAGAAGAGAAGGAAAGAGAGAGAGAGAGAGAGAGAGAGAGGGAGGGAGAGAGAGGGAGAGACAGAGAGAGAGAGAAAGAGAGAGAGAGTCAGACAGAGAAGAGCAAGAGGGTAAGGAAGAAAGAGACATAACGAGAGAGAGAAAGAGAGACAGCAAAACACGGCCCTGCTCAACACCCCTTTCTCCACACACCTGGCGCTGGATGTCGGGCGCGCTGAAGATCGTCTCAAGGTACAGCCACTGGCGCTGGCACTCGAGCCACTCGTCGAGGGTGTCGCTGAACACTCGGAGCGAGCGCTCGGCCTTCTCCACCTCGGATGCGATTCCGGTAACAAAGCGGCTTGCCTGTGTGTTTGAAAGAGAGAGAAATTGAGGGAAAGAGAATGAAAGAGGGAGGGAGGGAGAGAAAGAGAAAGGGAGAGAAAGAGAAGGAAAGAGGGAGGAAGGGAGGGAGGGAGAGAAAGAAAGGGAGAGAGAAAGTGTGTGGGCGAGAGAAAGAGAGACAGAGGGAGAGAGAGAGAGAGAGGAGGACAGTGTCATTAATGGTCGGCTGTCCTCAAGCAGTGCCTCGACCACAGCATGTCAACCCCACCACGACCTTAACCGTGAAACGAAACCGATACCGAAGCATACCTGAATATTTCCGACCGTCATGAGGCTGTCCTCCAGCAGCGCCATGACCTCGTCCACACCACCGAGGATGTACGTGTCCTGTGGTGATGGTGGTTGAGGGTTTCGGGTTCGGGATGAGAGTGTGGGCTGTGGGTTCAGGGTGAGGGGCTAAAGGTTTAGGGGTTCAGGGTTGAGGGTTCAGGATCCAGGGCTCCAGGTCAGGGTTCGGTGCACAGGGTTCTTGCATAGGTGTCCACACAATTATGGCCTCAACGCGCTCACCTTGAGGTCCTTGCATGCACGCACGCACGCACGCACGCTCACCTTGATACACACAATACATGTCCTCAGGGCAGGGTTCGGTGCTCGGGGTTCCCACATAGGCATCCGCACAATTATGGCCTCAACGCGCTCACCTTGAGGTCTTTGCATACACGCACGCGCGCGCGCACGCATGCACGCTCACCTTGACACGCACAATACATGTATAAACGCGCCCACCTTGAGGTCCTTCTACACGCTGCACTAAAGCTGTTGCATTAGAGCTGTTGCACTAGCGCTGCGGCACTAGAGATGAGGGTCACGGGTCACCTTCAGGTCCTTGTATGCGTTGCACGTGAACTCCATGTGGCGCCACTTCTCAAGCACGCCGTCCAGGAGCGTCTGCGGGGCGGGTGAGGGGAACGTGTGGAAGGTGTGGGAGGTGTGGGGACGTGTGGGAGGAAGAAAATGTGCCACCGTCACGCCAGGCGAGCGCCTGGCGAGCGCCCGCAGATTTTCCTTCTTGCTCAATCCGGGTCTGTCCGACGCAAGCGCGCGGTTGCGTCTGAACCTCCCCGGCGCCAGCCCCAAACATGCGAGACCATGCATGCATGACCGCCAGTCAAGGCGGAGCGACGAACGCAGCCATCATTTACCGCAATTCGCCCCGTTCCACCACTGCTGTTTGAATGGGGTTATTCACCCTCTTGTTGGCGCACTGTTGGTCGCCCGCATCCAACGGATTCCCCTCGATGATGACCAGAAACAGCCTATCTAGGTCAGCCGCTCAGAACTCTCTGCAACGATATCTCTCTCATGACCAACGGCTC
The DNA here is from genome assembly GCA_016618255.1 of Chlamydomonas sp. UWO 241. Taxonomy (NCBI): domain Eukaryota; kingdom Viridiplantae; phylum Chlorophyta; class Chlorophyceae; order Chlamydomonadales; family Chlamydomonadaceae; genus Chlamydomonas; species Chlamydomonas priscui. The sequence goes on along the minus strand of VFSX01000186.1, from coordinate 25,311 downwards.
TGCTGCGGCGTCCCCCCGCTCGCAGGCGTATCAAGTGTGGTGCCACACTCCAAATTAATGAATTAATTCCGCCCCGCCCGGGCGGTAAACCCTAAAAAAATATTGATTATTTCCGCCCGGAAGCCGCGGTAGGCGGTAAACCGCCCAATCGAAGAAGCACTGATGCCCGTGCCACTGAGCGGCCGCACCGAGAGTGCAGCTTCCTGCGTTGCCATTTGGCTGAAACCCCGGCCCCGTGGCTCCCCAATCCAGCTCCAAACGCCGAACATAAATACAATGCTTCCACCACGCATGGTCAAGGCGGTCAACGTGGCGTTGGCTGTCACAATGAAAAAACTGGGAAAAACGTGTGGCCGCATTTTGAGTGCAGCCTCCTGCTTCGCCTTGGTGCCCGCGCCTTGCAAAATACCTGGAAAAATCCTTAAAATACCCGTTGTAACAGCAACAGTACATCAGCTTTCCAGCGAAGACTACCCGTTGTAAATACAACGATTATACAATAATAATATCAACACCTGCCCCCACCTGGAGCGCAGCCTCCTGCGTCGTTATTTGGCTGAAACCCCGGCCCCGTGGCTCCCAAATCCAGCCCCAACGTCAAAAATAAATACACTGCTTCCACCACGCATGGTCAAGGCGGTCAACGTGGCGTTGGCTGTCACAATGAAAAAACTGGGAAAAACGTGTGGCCGCATTTTGAGTGCAGCCTCCTGCTTCGCCTTGGTGCCCGCGCCTTGCAAAATACCTGGAAAAATCCTTAAAATACCCGTTGTAACAGCAACAGTACATCAGCTTTCCAGCGAAGACTACCCGTTGTAAATACAACGATTATACAATAATAATATCAACACCTGCCCACACCTGGAGCGCAGCCTCCTGCTTCGCCTCGGTGCCCGCACCTTGCAAATTTCCTGGAAACATCCATAAAATAACGTTGTAAATACGTACAACGATTATACAATATAATAGCAACACCTGCCCCCACCTGGAGTGCAGCCTCCTGCGTCGCCTCGGTGCTGATCGTCCCGATCGCGTCCTGCGTGTGTGTCAGGGGTTTCCTTGGGGTCAGTCATCATTCCGTTTTTCCCGAAGAGGCTTTCCCAGTTTCGTCGGGAGTTTGAGCTGCAGCCCGAAGAATCGCGTCAAAAAGTGTGAAAATCGACGATTTCACACTTTCCCCACACTTTCCCTTTCGCTTCCACACTTCGTTTTTCCCGCACCCAACCCGAAACCATCGGGACCGCGCCCTCTGGGCACGCTTTTTTTCGTAACCCGATCGGGAAGGAACCCCTGGTGTGTTTGCGTGGGCCGTCACGTCTTTCAGAGCACCAACCCAAAGCTTCACCGCCGAAATTCCTAAGCGAGCGCTGCTTGGGCAGTTATTACAGGCTGTGGACGCATATTGTACATCCCAGCCTGCATGTCCGTCAGCGCCCCATCAGAGCCCCGGCCCTTAACCTCAGCCTTGATGCACCAAGGAGAGCCCAAAGCACTGCCTGGGACAATACACGATTATAGGCTGTAAACGCACCTTGTGACTCCCAGCCTGCATGTGCATAAGGGACTGGAGAGTGAGGCTCTCGCCGCGCTCGATTGGCCCACCCAGCACGGCGTTGACCTGTGGGCAGGAGGTGGGCAGAAGGTGGGAAGAAGGTGGAAAGAAGGTGGGAAGAAGGTGCAGGGGTGAGGCGGCTTGCGTGTCCAACAGAAACAGCAGCGTGAGGCGCTCGCCGCGCTCCACTGGGCTGCCCAGCACGGCGTTGACCTGAGAGAAAGTGGGCTGAAGGTGGGCAGAAGGTAGGCAGAAGGTGGGCAGAAGGCGGGCAGAAGGTGCACGGGCGAGGCGACATGCATATCCAACAGAGACCGCAGCGTAAGGCGCTCGATGCGCTCCACCAGGCCGCCGAGCACGGCGTTGACCTGAGAGGTAGTGGGCAGAAGGTGGGCAGAAGGTGGAAAGAAGGTGGGAAGAAGGTGGGAAGAAGGTGCAGGGGCGAGGCGGCCTGCATGTCCATCAGGGCCTGCAGCGTGAGGTGCTTGACGCGCTCGATTGGCCCACCCAGCACGGTGTTGACCTGTGGGCAGCAAGAGGGCAGAAGGTGGGTAGAAGGGGGGTAGAAGGGGGGTAGAAGGGGGGCCGCGCGTGTCCGAGTTGCCTAGGTAGGCAAGAGCCACCACCCCTCACACACACGCACTCCGCCCTGAATCATCTGCAAAAACAACCGCTGTTTGCACCCCCACCCCCGAACCGACCTGTCCCTAGTCCCGCTCGCGCATGTCAAGAGATCCCCAGGTTGGGTTCTCCCCAGGTTGGGTCCACAGCCCCCCCCGCCTTTCCCCTAAATCATCTGCCAAACCGACCGCTGTTTGGCCACGCTCCAACCGCTGCTCGCCCCCCCTGCAACCGACCTTGTTCCAGTGGCGCTCGCGCATGTCAGAAATCCCCAGGTTGGCGTCCACAGCCCCCCCCCCCCCTAAATCATTTACCAAACCAACCGCTGTTTGGCCCCCCTCTAACCGCCGTTCGCCCCCCCTGCAACCAACCTTTGTCCAGTGCCGCTCACGCATGTCAGAGTTGCCTAGGTAGGCGATGATCAGGACGAAGTCGCACCACGCACACACACACACACACACACACGGACCTTCAATCATCTAGTAAACCAGCTGCTATTGCCCTTCCCCCTGCAACCGACCTTTGTCCAGTGGCGCTCGCGCAGGTCTGAGTTGCCCAGGTAGGCGACGATCGGGACAAACTCGCGCCACGCGTTGACCGCGGCGCGCAGTTGCGGCACGACCTTGTTCGGTACGAGGCCCTTTTCGAGCTTGAAGACGACCTTGTTGTAGCTGCGTGTTTGTGTGGGGAGTGTGGAGGGGTGTGGAGGGGTGGTCGATTTAACAGTCCCTTGGGTGTGGAAAGGGGTGAGAGAGAGAGAGAGAGGGAGAGGAAGAGAGTGAGAGAGAGAGTGAGAGAGAAAGAGAGAGAAAGGGGGAGGGAGAGAGAGAGAGAGAGGGAGAGGGAGAGAGAGTGGGAGAGGGAGAGGGAGATGAAGAGAGAGAGAGAGAGAGAGAGAGAACGTGTGTGTGTGAGAGAGAGAACAGCCTCTGTTCAAGACAATCTTGTTGTAGCTACGTGTGTATGGGTGCGGGGTGTGGAGGGGTGTGGAGCGTGTGTTGGGGGGGGGGGGAAGTGTGGACGGGTGCATACAAGGTTGTGGAGGGGTGGTTGATTTTACAGTCCGTCGGGTGTGGAGGGATGTGGAAAGAGAGAGAGTGGTTCCAGAAAATTTACTAAAGATCCTGAAAATTGACAGACTGACTCCATACCGCCACCCTCCTCCAGACGCAAACACATACACCCCACCCCACCCCACCCTCCACAGCCCTCTGCACCAGTCGCTCCGCTACCGATCTCCCAGGGTCTCACGGCTCACTTCACTCAATGTCAGCCCGCCGGAGGCACTTTCTTGGCGAAGCAAAGTGTGAAATCCACACGCCACACTCCAAAGTGTGAAGTCCCCACACCCACACTCACCGCTGCACCGCGTCCTCCAGACCGCCCGCGTCCGTCTCGTCCAGGCGCGACGCAAGCCACACGGACGTGTCGTGGCCCCACCCCTCCTGTTCACACCCATGGGCACATCAGGGTTTCAGGGTTTGAGGTTTTTTCGAGGTTTGCCAAGCGGCAAAGGGAAGGGGGTTGCGGGTGAACACAACAAAAGGGTGCGCGACGCCAGCCAGACGAACGTGTCGTGGCCCCACCCCTCCTGTGCATAGGCAAAAAGGGTTACGGGGTTAGGGGGTAGTCAAGAGGTAAGGGGAAAGGGGTTCGGAGGGTGTGCAAGAAGGAAAAGAAGAAGAAGAAGAAATATGCGACGCCACACGGACGTGTCGTGGCCCCACCCCTCCTGTGCATAGGCAAAAAGGGTTACGGGGTTAGGGGGTAGTCAAGAGGTAAGGGGAGAGGGGTTCGGAGGGTGTGCAAGACGAAAAAGAAAAAGAAGAAGACATGCAACGCCACACGGACGTGTCGTGGCCCCACCCCTCCTGCGCAAAAGCGTGGGCACGTCAGAGTTTCAGTTACAGAGGGTTACAGAGGGTTACAGAGGTTTACAGAGGGTTACAGAGGGTTACAGAGGGTTACAGAGGTTTAAGAGGGTTGTCAAGCGGTAAAGGGAACGGGGTTGTGGGTGAACACAACAAAAGGGTGCGCGACGCCAGCCACACGGACGTGTCGTGGCTCCACCCCTCCTGTTCACACGCATGAGCACATCGGGGTTTCAGGGTTTGAGGGTTCTAGAGGGTTGTCAAGGGGGCGTCAAGCGGTCGTCAAGAGCCACACGGACGTGTCGTGGCCCCGACCCTCCTGCGCATAAGCAAAAATGGTTACGGGGCTAGGGGGCAGTCAACAGGTAAGGGGAAAGGGGTTCGGAGGGTGTGCAAGACGAAAAGGTAGAAGAAGAAATATGCGACGCCACACGGACGTGTCGTGGCCCCACCCCTCCTGCGCACACGCGGGGGCGCATTGGGTTTTCCGGGTTAGAGGGTTCTAGAGGTTTGTCAAGCGGTCGCCAGGCGGTCGTCAAGCGCCACACAGACAGTGTCGTGGCCCCGACCCTCCTGCGCATAAGCAAAAGTGGTTACAGGGTTAGGGGGTAGTCGAGAGGTAAGGGAAGAGGGGTTCGGAGGGTGTGCAAGAAGAAGAAGGAGAAGATAACATGCGACGCCAGTCACACGGACGTGTCGTGTCCCCACTCCTCCTGTGCACACGCGTGGGTGGGCACGTCGGGAGTTCCGGGTTTGAGGGTTTTAGAGGGTCGTCCAGCGCTCGTTAAGGCGCGATGCAAGCCACACGGACGTGTCATGTCCCCACCCCTCCTGTGCACACGCGTGGGTGGGCACGTCGGGAGTTCCGGGTTTGAGGGTTTTAGAGGGTCGTCCAGCGCTCGTTAAGGCGCGATGCAAGCCACACGGACGTGTCATGTCCCCACCCCTCCTGTGCACACGCGTGGGTGGGCACGTCGGGAGTTCCGGGTTTGAGGGTTTTAGAGGGTCGTCCAGCGCTCGTTAAGGCGCGATGCAAGCCACACGGACGTGTCGTGGCTCCACCCCTCCTGTGCATAGGCAAAAAAATGGTTACTGGGTTAGGGGGTAGTCAAGAGCTGCGGGAAAAGAGGCTGTGAGTGAACACAACAAATGAGCGCGCGTTGTCCCGCGGACGTGGCAAAAAACATACCCACCCCTGCCGCACGTGTAGGGTGGTCTTTCCGGCATGTCTATGGTTCGGTTTCGGAGGAAGCCGGCCAACGCCCGTTGACCGCCTGGTCAACGGCGGCTGCTGTGATCAATTGCGGTTACTGTCAGTTATTGTCGGTAACTGTCGGTTCCTGACGGTAACACCACACCCACCTGCGCGGCCCACAGCTGGTGGCGCAGCTTGACGTCCTCTGAGCAGTCCTCGAGCTCGGTGAAGCTGCGCGTGCGTGTGAGCGTGTGTATGTGTGTGTGTGTGTGTATCTGTGTTACAATTATGCTAATTACCTAATCCATCGATTGATGAATGAATGGATTAATTAATTAATTAATTAATTAATTAATTATTGAACATGAAAACGAATGAATGCATGAATGACTGCATCATAACATGAGGCAGGCATCATTATTAAGTAACTCACTTTGACACATCGATCTTGAACAGGCGTTGGTAGCGCTGGATGCGCTCCGCCTCTGCAGCCTGCTGCGCCACGCGCTCGAGCAGGCCGCGCGTGTAGTCCAGCACCTGCGTGTGTGTGGTGGTCGATATTACAGTCCGTCGGACGCCTTTGATGGCGTGTGTGCGAGTGTGTGTTGGGTGTGTGCCTGATTGCGTGCCCAAGTCCGAGCACCAAACCCTCCCGAGCAGTCTGTGCAACGCATGGTACGCACCTGGTCCTGCTCAGTGATCGCGCCCAGCACCACTCTCGTGCTGGGGGCAGCCTAGAACCCAAACCCGAACACCCAAACATAACGAGCAGTCCGCACAGAGAAGCCGTGGGGAAGCTGCTGCATGCAACGCATGGTGCGCAGCTCGTGCTGGTCAGCGCTCACGCCCAGCACCACTCTCGTGCCGGGAGCAGCCTAGAACCCAAACCCGAGCAACCAAACATAACGAGAACTCTGTGCAAAGCATGGTGCGCACCGCATCCTGGTCAGCGCTCGCGCCAAGCACCAAGCTCGTCCTGGGAGCGGCCTAGACCCCAAGCCCGAGCACCCAACCCCAACGTGCAGTCTGCGCAACACATGGTGCGCACCTCTTCCTGGTCGGCGCTCGCACCCAGCACCACTCGCGTCCTGGGAGCAGCCTAGACCCCAAACCAGAACACCCAAACATAACGAGCAGTCTGCACAGCGAAGCCGTGGGGAAGCTACTGCGCGCAACGCAAGGTACACACCTCCTCCTGGTCAGCGCTCACGTCCAGAACCATCTCGTGCTGAGCGACGACGCAGATCTCCGCGACGGCCTTGGTGATGCCCTCGACCTGCATTCACGATTGGAATGGATGCGCCAGTGGGCGCGGGGCTGGTCAGGGTGCACACACGCACACTCGCATATTCGATGCACACACGCGTGTGCGCATCGCACACACGCACACTCGCTTTTTTGATAGGCATTACCAAGGGGGGGGGGGCAGAAAACACAAGAATGGAACACAAGCTGGAATCTTGTCTCCTTGCTGTGAATGTTCCCAGGAGCCTCAGGAGCCCAACCTGGGACAGCGATCACCGCATGGTGGTACTGTCCATGCGCCTCCGCATGCGAGCCTCCCGCCATGCAGGCGGCTCTCAGCGGTGCGCATGGGACTCTTCACAACTGCGGCGCCCGGCTGTCCGTCGTGAGTTCAACCTCCAGCTGTCCGATCGCTTTGGGCAGCTGGAAGCCGTGCCGCCCGAGGGCGCTGATGCCCAGGCGGAGTACGACGCGATGGCTGCTGCCATTCGCGAGGTGGCCACCAACCACCTCGCTCCACGCGGCAGCCGCCGGCGGCGCGGCTGGCAGTCCACTCTGTCACAGCGCACCCTCCGGCTCATGGACGCCCGGCAGCGCGCGCACACGGCATGGCTCAGGAGCAAGTCTGCTGCTGCCAAACGAGAGCGCAACCGCGCCAACCGCGCGGCCGACGCAGCTGTGCAGAGAGACAGGGAGAGGTGGATCGGCCAGCAGGTGGCGGAGGCGCAAGACATGCTACGCAAGAAGAATCTGCGCCAGTTTGCGCGCGCGTGCGACAGGCTGGCGGGCCGCAGCCGCAGCCATCAGATCCCACCTGCCATGCGGGACGTCTCGGGCGCGCTGCACAGCGGTCCAGACGGGGTGCTGAAGGCCATGACAGAGTCATTCGACAAGCTATATGGCGGGGAGACCAAGCTCAGCGACGAGACCCTGAACCAGCTGGAGAACGATGTAGCGGCGTTTGAGCTCACACGCGCCACAGAGGTGGACGAGGCGCACGGGCGCCCCCCTGACCTGGCTGAGACGGAGGCGTGTGTGCGAGCGTTGCGCTCGGCCGCCGCTCCGGGCGGTGACCAGCTGGACGCCATGCTGTTGCGGTGCCCACCTGCCATCGCATGGCTCCACCGGGTCATCATCGCCGTATGGCGGTCGGGGAGAGCCCCGAGGGAATGGAAAACTGCTATTATCACACCGTTATATAAGGGGAAGGGTCCGCGTGACTCCCCTGGTAACTACCGCGGTATAAGCCTTCTCTCTATTGCCGGGAAAGTGTACGCTGCCATACTTCTGCACCGCGTCTCCACGCAGGTTGATGGTCAGTTGCATGAGGCTCAGTGTGGTTTCAGAAAAAGCAGAGGCACTGTTGATGCGATTTTTACTCTGCGCTCGCTGAGCGCGGCACATGCCGAGTACAAACAATGCATGGCTGTGGCATTTGTCGACTATTCTAAAGCTTACGATTGCATAAACCGTGCGGCACTGTGGAGAGTCCTTAGATTATATAGTGTTCATCCGCACATTATTGATCTGTTGGAGGATCTTCACACCAACACCGCAGCTGCCGTGCGGCTGGCTGGGAAAATCGGGCACGAATTCCCCGTGTCGTCTGGTGTGCGACAGGGGTGCGTCATTGCTCCTGTGTTGTTCAATGTTTTTATTGACCACATAGTGAAAAAGGCGCTAGACATGATGCCAGAGGGGGCTGGCGTGTCAGTCGTGACCCGAGCCGGCGGCTCTGTGTTGTCGTCGTCGGTTGAGCGCATAGTAATGCTGATGTATGCCGACGATTTATGTTTGTTCTCGCATGACCCAGCTCAGTTGGCGCTTATGCTGAAAATCCTTGACAAAGTGTCCTCTAGCTTTGGCATGCAAATCAACGCCGCCAAGACAGAAGTGATGATTTTGCCAGCAGATTTTGACGCGGATCTGCCCACGTTTGCGCTGACTGGTGGTGAAGTGAAGACCGTCTCTGCATTTAAGTATCTAGGGAGTTGGATAACCCAGAGTGGTGGTGTGGAAAAGGAGATCGGTGTGCGTGTCGGTCGCGCGCTGGGCGTGTTTGCGTCTTTTGATAAGATTTGGGCCAGCAAGAAGATGCAAGTGCAGTCTAAGATGCGGGTTTACAACACTTTCGTGCTGCCCCACTTTCTGTACGGCTGCGAAACATGGGCCCCTACTAAAACACAACTGACTCGATTGGAGGTTGCCCACTCTAACTGCCTTCGTCGCATTCTGGGTGTGCGCCTGGTCGACCGGCACAGATTAACTTGTATTCGGCAGGCGTGCGACACTGAGCCAATTGAGAGCCTTGTGGCAAAGCGATCAATGCAGTGGCTAGGCCATGTGATGCGCATGCCGGCTTCTCGTCTTCCTCGTACGACTTTTGACTGCACAATGGATGTGGCTCGGCAGCAAGGCCGGCCTCCAGCCTCCTCCCGACACTATTTTCTTAAGCTACTGATTCAGCAGCTAGGCGAAACTAGTGGCACTCGTTCTGATTGGAAGACTTTTTCGGACACGGCGTTTGAGCGTGCTCAGGATAGGGTCGGGTGGAGAGCCGTGGTGTACGGTCCGGCTGCCCCTCAGGCGCCGGCCCCTCCACCACGGCGGTCAAGTAGATTGGCAAGCGCCACTTGACCCCCTATCCCCTAGAAGCAGTTAGGACCTATTTTGGAGGCGTCGCACAATAGCTCTCCTTTTTGCTCTGGGACTACACGTTGGCAGGCAGCCGGCTGGTGGCTACCGCCCCTCACAAGTAATTGTTAGGGCCAGAACTGGACTTGGGTCTAGGCGGTGGTACTAGGACTAGAGGTAGTCTTTGCTGGAAAGCCGATGGAACTGAATGTAACCGTAACTGTGAATGTTCCAAAACCATCGGAATTTTTGAATTTGGACACCTGGGGGCCGAGATATGAGGGCTCAAAGTTTGGGGAGGGGGGGGGGTAGGGGGGGCCCAGAGCTTTCTTCGGGGGGGTCAGCGCTTTCTTCGGGGGGTTCAGCGCTTTCTTTCTAGTGGGCCGTTTTGGACGGGAAAACCACCATTGGAACCGCCTTGATTAGAGCAGCACAAATCCACTCCAAGAAGTGACCCTGGGTTATAGAGTGGGGGGTAACACCCCCTCAACGCCCCAACTCTCCCGCGTGCTCCCTTCGGTGCAAGAAGTGCCCACAAGCAGCTTTAGCAACCTTCATGGATTGAGATGGGACCGACGCCATCTGAATCTCCTTGGAGAGCACAGCAAAACACCTCAAGAGAGTCAACCCTGAATCTGCCTGGAAAGTGTGAACTGGAGGGTCCACATTCCTTGGTGCCAGCCGACTAAGCCATGAAATGGCTAGATTTGGGGGGTGATTTTGGCTATCTGCCGGCGACTTCGACATTGCGATGGACAGCCTTCACTTTAAGGAAGCCATGCGCATCGGTCCCCGCTCCATGCATGGCGTATTTTGTGAGATGGGGGGAGAGGGGGTAGGGGGGTCATTTTGTTTTGTACCATGTGTTCCAGTATTTTTTTTCTGCCCCTTCCGTGGGCATTACTACATGACATGTAAATCAGGCAGCGCTGAGCTTGGTCGCCCACTGGGCGCATACAATTCGATTTACCACACACACACACACCAGCCCCACACCAGCCCCCACACCATCCCCCACACCTGCGCTTCCAGGTCTGACCGGAACGCAGCCACATGCTTCTCCCTGCTGGTCTCGGCCACCCACTGAGCCTCGCGCAGGGCCTGGTAGTCCGAGCCCATCGTTGCGTATGCTGCCGCCTGTGGGGGTATGAGGTTAGAGGTCAAAGGTTTGAGGTTAGGGGTTTGGCGGTTTGGGGTCACGTGTTCACGGTTGATGTTGGGCCTGGTTTTCTGAGCCCATCGTCGCGTAGGCTGCCGCGTGCAGGGGTTTGGGGTAACGAGTTCCGGATTCGGGGTCAAGAAGGTTCGGCTGACCCGATGAGGCTCACCACATGTGGCGCAACACCTCGGCAACACGTGCGCAACAACTGCAACACCGCCCACCAGCGCTGCCGTACGCTGCCATGATGTCCCGGACACCCGGCTGCAAAAAGTGCTCAATCCTGCAGCAACCGCAACAACTGCAACAACTGTGGGGGGTGATGATGCTGTTTACAGTCGTGTGGGACTTACCTACAGCCAGCATACTCGGCCTTGCTCGGCGTATCGCAACTGCAACAACCGAGCTGCAACAATTATGCAACAGCTGCAACAAGTGCAACATCCCACCTGCATCACCGGCACCTCGATCCCTTACTCCGCCATCATGTCGTGGCTGTGTCCACAACAACACACAAAGCCCAGCTGCAACAATTACGCAACAGCTGCAACAGCTGCAACAGCTGCAACAGCCCACCTGCATCGCCGGCGCCTTGATCCCGTCCTCTGCGAACATGTCACGACGTGTGGGACAGGCCTGCAACCAACCTGACACCTGGCTTTCGCCTGGCTTCTGCCTGGCTTCTGCATGGGTTCTGCCTGGCTTCCGCCTGGCTTCTGCTTGGCTTCTGCCTGGCTTCTTCAACGGCCCACCTGCATTGCCGGTACCTCGATCCCATACTCCGCCATCATGTCGTGGCTGTGTCCACTACAACACACAAAACCCAGCTGCAACAAGTATGCAACAGCTGCAACAACTGCAACAACTGCAACAGCACACCTGCATCGCCGGCACCTCGATCCCGTACTCTGCCATCATGTCGTGGAACGCCTCGACGCCGTTGAACTCGGCATCCATATCTGCCGTACCACGCTCCACCTGGTGGTGTGCATCAGAGTGATGAATACAAGTGAGGGTGGTGAAGAGCGATAACAAGTGAGGGTCCTATGACATCAAGCCACCTCGCAACCTCCTCCAACCTCCTCCAACCTCCTGCAACCTCCTCAAACTTCTTCCAACCTCCTCCAACCACCTCCAACCACCTCCAACCCCCCCCCAACCTCCTCCAGCCTCCCCCAACCTCCTCCAACCTCCTCCGCCTTCCAACATGTGCACACCTGCCCAAGGAACTCCAGGTGCTCCCCGAATTCCTCGACGCTCGTGGGTGCAGACAGGAGGCGCGAGGTGGCGCGGTGCACCTAAAGGAGGTGCGGGGAGGTTGGCGGAGGTTGGAGGAGGGGCAGACAGAAGGCGCGAAGTAGCGCGGTGCACCTGTTGGGAGCTGGAGGAGCTTGGAACAGGTTCGTGGAGGCGCAGACAGGAGATACGAGGTGGTGCGGTGCACCTAGGAGGTGCTGGGAGGTTGCAAGAGGTTCATGGAGGAGGCAAAGAGTAGGTTGTGGTTGTTGGTTGGGTAGTTACGTGGTTGGGTGGTTGGTTGGAGGTTAGCTGTGTAACTTACTAAGCTATTGCAGTGCCAAACCCCCGCTGCTGCCCACCTTTTCGACGAACGCCGTGTAGGCCTCGTCAGCGAGTGCCGGCAGCAGCGTGCACACCTGCCAAGTTGGGGATTGGAGGTTGTTGTCGACAGTTGGAAGTTGGGCAGCTGGGCAGTTTGGCCTTGTCAGCGAGCGACGGCAGCAGCGTGCACACCTGTCATGTTGGGAAATGTAAGTTAGTTTGTAGCAGATGGAGGTTGGGCAGTTTGGCAGTCTCGCCATGTCAGCGATTGCCGGCAGCAGCGTGCTGCACGCTGCAGCACCCGGTTGTGATTTAGGAGTTGCGAGTTGTGATGGTTTTGCTGCACCACGAGGTGATCAGTTGTAAGTCAGTTGTTGCGAGTTGACAGTTACAGGCGGCGCTCGCGCGGCAGTTGCGCGCACTTGATGGTTTCGACCGTCCAGGCAGGAGCCCTGCCTCAGGCGGCACCCTGTGCGGATCAGAGGGCGGTTCAGGCGCGGCGAGACCGCCTGAGGCGCACCCCTGACCGCCTCAGGCGTTCTGACCGCCTTGAATTGCGTGTCTCTGATGATGAGGCTATGGTAGGGGAGGCAGGCGCCCCGACACACCAATTTGTGCAACACACAGACCACTGTCACATGCACGCACCTCTGCTAGGCATCGCTGAAACGGCGGCTGCAGCGCCTCCACCAGGGGTTCGAGGTTCAGCTCCAGCACGCCGAGGATCCTGCGAATCACAGCAGCAGCGCAGTGACTTTACTTATGGCTGAACGCAGCCGGACAAGGCCCGCGTTCCATTCCAACGGCTGTGTGGGGATGCAAGGGAAACCCTGGCAAGGGGATCGAAGCAGCAGTGAGAGGATGCTTTGGTTGTAAGTCATGGCGGGTGCAGGCAACCACCACAGCCCCAGCTAGCTGCCCTACCACATTCACGACGCCTGAGGCGACGCCTCAGGCGTTCCATTCCTTGCGCGGATCAGGCGGCGCCAAAGGCGCTCCGACCACTTGAGGCGCCACCCACGGCCGCCTCGGGCGTCGCCTTAGGCGTTAACCAAACTGCCTCAGGCGCCACCCCGGCCGCCTCAGGCGCCCACCACCGCCTGTGGCGCACCCCGGACCGTCTCAGACGTTATGACCGCATTCACTTGCGCGGATCAGACGTTGGGATTTCTGTAGGGCTGGGTCGTTGTGAAAACAGGGACGGAAGCCAAACAAGGAAGCCAAACAGGGACGGCTGCGGAAGCCACACAGGGACGGCTGATGGCTTCCGCAAGCCAAACAGGGACGGCTGATAAGCCACGACATTTCAGCCAGGTGTCGGGCCTAGCGCCAACACAAGCCGACATTCCTAGCACGCTTGAACGCACCATCGCCTCGGGATCGCCTCGACCTCCGCCGCGTGCCCCCTCAGGCGGTCGACGTCGCCGCGGAAGTCGTCCAGTGTGCAGCGCCCCGCTGCGTGTGAAGGGCAGATTTTTGGCAGGTTGGTAGTTAGGCAGCAGCCAGGCAGCAGGTGGGCAGCAGGTGGGCGGCAGGTGGGCAGCAGGTGAGCAGAAGTAAGGCAGCAACTAGGCAGCAGTTGGGCAAGAATTATGCAAAAAAGTCAGGTGGTCGACGTCACGCGGAAGTCGTCATGTGAGCAGAGCCCCGCTGCGGCAGGTGGGCAGCAGGTGGGCAGAAGTTAGGCAGCAATAGGGCAACAGTTAGGAAAAACGAAGGCGTAAAGTCAGGCGGTCGACGTCGCTGCAGAAGTCGTCCAGTGTGCGGCGCCCCGCTGCGGCAGGCAGGTGGGTGGCAGGTGGGCAGAAGATAGGCAGCAGCCAGGCGGCAGGTGGGCAACGGTCAGGCAGAAGACAGGCAGAAGTTGGGCAGAGTGCAGCATTACGTCAGTCCCTCCGTCCACCTTCCTCCCGATTTCCTGTCACCTTCCCCTCCACCTGCCTGCCACCTTCTATGCACCTTCCACCCACCTGCCTGCCACCTGCCACCCACCTGCGTACGCCTCGCGCAGCGCCTCGGCGGAGAACAAAGAGCAGTTGGCAGCGAGGTCGCGCAGGGGGGCAAACGTGGCCAGGAAGTCCTGTGGCAAAGGGCAGTTCGTTGTTGATTTGATTAATACGTATATACATACGTTCGGCTCGACAGGTGCAGCGGGACTTAGAGAGCAGGCCCAAGGCCGACCGAAAAAGGTCGAGCTACAAAAGTAGCCCATGGTAGCGCCGTCCACACTTGGTGGCAGGCGCCAAGCAAGCAGCACACATTGCATCAGCATGGAGCATTATTATCATGTTCCGAGAAGGGGTGCCAGGGAAGTATTGAGGATTTTCTATTGAATCTATTGGATCTCACATGGTTGGAAACCAAGAGTTTCCGTTGTCGATGTTTGTCGCTGACATTTAAGTGTGAATTCAATACGAGTTGGTTGCATTCACCGCCGGCGGTCAAAACCAGTTCCAGTCGCTGGAAAACTGTGTTCGAGCGGGGTGTGAAGGAGGGGTACAGAACTAGCTAGAAGCGGTGCTTGTTTCTGTCTCAGCTGTCGTCATACTCTTCAGTTTGTCTAACAGTCACGCGTGACCGCGGATGTGTATTCACGTTCCGGGGAGGTATCGCTGAGGTTTCAAGGAGGAGTGCGAGGGCGCACGTGGGGCAAGCAGCATGCGCACGCGTGCACGTATCTGCATGCTGACAGTGAAGGCCGCTGCAGCTGCTGCGCTGCTTGTGAGCGAGTGTGCGTGCGTGGCGTGGGCACCTCTTGCATGCAGCGGCACGGCGGCATGCACGGCCATGCATGGCGCCCTGGCGTCCGCAAACACAAGAGAGAGACAGTGACAGCGTCCACAACCCAAAGCAAAGCAAAGCAAGCCAAACGACGACAAAACACGCACCAGCGCCGCCGCCATCGCCTCGTGCGCCTTGTTCATCACGGCCTCGACCTGCGTCCATGTTTTTGGGTAGGGTGCGTTGGTTGGTGGTGGGTGGCAGTTGGTGGTGTGTGGATGGGGAAGGGGGGAGGGGGGAGGGGTGGACAGCGTGCAACAGAGGCTGCGATTTTAGGCTTGGTTCAAACTAAACGTAGTCACCTGCGCCAGGGGCCTTGCTCCCGGTGGCCATCTCATGGACGCCCTCAGGTTCTCGTGCCCCCAACACCTAAACTCAGATTTTTCCTTCCTCTGATATGTCCAAAAAATGAGACCTGGACTCGAAAACACACCTGCGCCAGGGGCCTTGCTCCCGATGACCATCTCGTGCAGGCCGTCATGGTCGAACCTGAACCCCGAGATGTTTTGAATTTCCCGCAGTGTTCTTGTTATTTTTGAAATCCTATAGCCTTCAACCTTGGTTTCCCCTCCTCACCCGACACAACACCCACACCTGCGCCAGGGGCCTTGCTCCCGATGACCGTCTCGTGCAGGCTGTCACGGTCGAACCTGAACCCCGAGTTGTTTTGAATTTCCCGCAGTGTTCTTGTTA
>VFSX01000186.1:0-5000 GCA_016618255.1 Chlamydomonas sp. UWO 241 | reverse complement strand
TAAGAAGCTGTCGAGGACCTGGCACACCTGATCAGCACCAAGGCAAAGAAACAACAAACACAAGTCTGACAGGACTTCAAAAAAAACGGAAACGGAAACAAGACGAGAAACCGACAACCGAAACCGACAAATAAAACCGACCTGCGCCGCGACCATGAGGCTGCGCGAGAAGCTGTCCAGAACCTTGGCGACGTCGATGCAGTGGTACGCGTGCCTGGGCATTGGTTTGGGGTTTGGGGGGTGTAAGCCTCACCAGTGCCAGGGGGGGGGCAGAACAGCAGATTCTCGACGCCATGATGAAAAAAAGCCTCAAATTGTCACACCGGAGCGGCGCCATGCCCTTCCCCTCCCGTAGTTACGTCCATATCCACCCGAACAAAACGGGCCTGACCAGTGCAGTGATTGCATTTTGATGATTTACATTATTATTCCACAGCCGGATTTCGCTGTGACCGCGTTGATCGTTGGCCTCTCGTCGCCCGTTTGCCGTCAGAGTTTGGTCATTTGGAAGCTTTTGGCGAGCTCTGTCTGGCGGGCTCGTCAGACTTCCAATCCACTGAATGGGTTAGTTAAGCTGTGTTTGTCAAAGTACAGCCGGACTACAGCTGAATGGCTGTGGAGAGCCGGAAAGGGAATCACAGGTTTGGGGTCAAGGGCAAAGGACCACGAGGTTGCACAATAAAGATGCATCACACTTGCACCACGCTCCGGCGGGAAATCAACATCCTTTACATGTATCCACACCTTGCCACCATCTGGTCCAGCGCATATATATACACCTCCCCTGGCTCCAGGCAGTGCAGGCGCATAAAAAAAATAGTGCCCACACACTCCCCCCACAGTTGTCCACACCTCGCCACCAGCTGGTCCATCGTATGCATCGCTGCTGGCTCTAGGCAGTGCAGGCGCATAAAAAAAGGGGGGGAAATAGAAAAAACAGCCTCACACTGCCCCCACACTCCCCCCACACTTGTCCACACCTCGCCACCATCTGGTCCAGCGTGTACACCTCCCCTGGTTTGAGGCAGTGCAGGCGCATAAAAAACGGGAAAACGGCCTCACACTGCCCCCACACTTCCCCACACTTCTCCACACCTCGCCACCATCTGGTCCAGCTTGTACACCTCCCCAGGCTCCAGGCAGTGCAGGCGCATCCAACACACACACACACACACACAGACACACAGACACACACAGTCACAGTAACACGGGGTTTCCAGCTAAGCAGGCTACTCTTCTACTAGAAACACCCGCCGATACTCCAGCACACTTAAGTACTAGAGTACCGCCGGCTCCCGGCCGATAGACTACCGCTCCCGCCGGCTAGACTACCCCAAACAGCGGTCTCTGAGAGACATGTCTGGCAAGGAGCATATAGGAGAGGACCTTCCTCAGGGTCACAGTAGTGGCCTTGTGGCCAGTCAAGCCGGCAGAGCCGACTGGCGCTGACTGGAACGGTCCCCGCCTGGCAGTGCATGGCTGTCCAGCTCTCGTTTGCATGGGGCTCAGCCGGCGCCCCATGCCTCATGCATGGCCAGGTCCCACACTCCAGGGGTGCATGGGCGACAGAGTTTTCATGGAGGCTGCCTGAAGACCTTCCAACGCCAGTCACCGGCAGACGAGCGACCCCGAGGATGAGCGCGGTGACGAACGCTGCGATTGGTGAAGCGGATTTACTCGGTGTTGCCTCGGCGGTCGCCACCGCTGAAGCCGTGATGATGGCCCGCCTCCACGGGCAGCCATCTTAACCAATGTCCAGCATGCATTGACGGGCGCCAGCTCCTCCGCTCGTCGATCAACTCGTCGAGATCGGTGCCGCATGGCGTCCTGCATGGGGGGAGGATAAGGGCCGTCTCCCAGCACGGGCCGCGGCAGCGCCGCGGCTACTCGCCAAGCCATGGCAGCGCCGGGCAAGCCGCTCCTGAAGTGTTCCACCGAGGGGCAGTCTAGCAGGCGCCGGGCCAGTCGTATTTTACCCCGCTCGTCAGCGGCACACAGACACACACACACCAAGCTAAACTCAAAAACGAAAACGACCCCAAACTGCCCCCACACTGCCCCCACACTGCCCCCACACTCCTCCCACACTGCCCCCACACTCGCCCCACACTTGTCCACTCCACACCTCGCCACCATCTGGTCCAGCGTGTACACCACCCCAGGCTCCAGGCAGTGCAGGCGCATGACACTGAGCTCGAGGCACGACTTGCGCACGCGGAGCATTGCTGTGCGGAAGACCTGGGGGTGAATTGTAGGTTGGTTCGTTTTGTGTGTTAACAAGAGAGAGAGAGAGAGACAGGGAGAGAGGGAGAGAGAGAGAGAGAGAGAGAGGAGCGAGAGAGAGAGAGAGAGAGAGAGAGAGAGAGAGAGAGAGAGTGAGTGAGCCGTCAGCTGGAGGCACGACTTGCGCACGCGGAGCATTGCTGTCCGGAAGACCTGGAGGTGGTTTGTTTTGGGGGTGGGATGGTTTATATTGTTGTGTTTTAAAGTTTGACTTAGTCGTGAAAACAATGTCAGCTTGAGGCACGGCTTGTGCATTGCTGTTCGGAAGACCTGGGGTTTGTAGGCTGGTTTGATCTGTGTGTTGACAAAGAGAGAGGGAGAGAGGCGGAGGGAGGGAGAGAGAGAGGCAGAGAGAGAGAGAGGGCGGAAGGGAGAGATAGAGACAGAGCAGAGAGAGATATAATTAACGAGGAGAGAGAGAGGGCGGGGGTGGGTGGGTAACAAGAGTGTCAAATAGGAGGAACCCCTGCCCCGTGAAACCCAGGCAAAAGAGTGAGTCACTTTGCTGACTTGAGCTGGTAGGCTGGCGCGCTGCGTGGCCTTGCGGGCTCTCCTAGTAGAGCCCCCCTAGACGTGTAGTCTAGGCCTTAATTCACGCCCCGGGGTCCTCCGGGCGCATACGTGTGAAAACCTGTAAAACCTTCTGACTTGACCTTGCCGCTCATATTGTGGAGTTTATTCTGGTTTTTTTTACCGAAAGTTTAATTTCATAAAGATTAATATGTGATTTAACTGATCTCATCCTACGATGGTAGGTAACGCATCATCCTACCACACAAGAACCACCGGGTGCAGGCAGAAGAGCGGTTCCGTCAGCTCTTCCTTGGCCGACTCGACCTTGCTGCTAATAATCCACAGTATCCAAAAGTGTTCCTGCATAAAGAAGATTGTATTATTTAATTTATTTCATCCTAACGCATCGTTTTACCAAACACGACCCACTGGGTGCAGGCAGAAGAGCGAGTCGGTCAGCGCGGCCTTGGCCGACTTGACCTTGCTGCTCGTGATCCAAAATAGTACAACGAATCAAGTTGCAAATATGTTGTCGCTTGATTCTTACATTAAATAATTTAAAACATTGGACTCCGACATTGGACCCACCGGGTGCAGGCAGAAGAGCGAGTCGGTCAGCGCGGCCTTTGCTGACTTGACCTTGCTGCTAATAATCCAGAATGACCATTTTGAAAGTGTAATTATATCAATGATGATGAATTAATCAATTAATTGAATTTGTGAATTAATTTATTGAATCCCAACACAAACTACCCACCAGGTGCAGGCAGAAGAGCGAGTCGGTCAGCGCGGCCTTCGCTGACTTGACCTTGCTGCTCGTGAGCCACATCACAATACATCCACAACAAGACCAACATAGTCTTTTAATTGAATGCTTTTTGTTTTTGTTGAATTCTTGTGGTATACATTGGACTCCAACACACGACCCACCGGGTGCAGGCAGAAGAGCGAGTCGGTCAGCGCGGCCTTTGCTGACTTGACCTTGCTGCTCGTGATGGCGCGACGCCACGTGCGGAACGCTTTCCACAGCCTGGATGGGGTTGGGGGGTACGGGTTTGCGGGGTGGCAGTGAAGGTTTAGGATTTGGGGGGTTAGGGGCCTTCAGCGTTCGAGGCTTGGCTCGTGATGGCGCGACGCCACGTGCGGAACGCTTTCCACAGCCTGGATGGGGTTGGGGGGTACGGGTTTGCGGGGTGGCAGTGAAGGTTTAGGATTTGGGGGGTTAGGGGCCTTCAGCGTTCGAGGCTTGGCTCGTGATGGCGCGACGCCACGTGCGGAACGCTTTCCACAGCCTGGATGGGGATGGGGAGTACGGGTTTGGGGGGTGGCAATGGAGGTGAAGGGCTTGGGGGGGGTAGGGGCTTTCGGCGTTCGAGGCTTGGCTCCTGATGGCGCGACGCCACGTGCGGAACGCTGCAACAGCCTGGATGGGGATGGGGGTACGGTTTCGGGGGTTGGGGAAGGGGTTGGGGGTGAAGGGCTTGCGTCGTTTGAGGCTTGGCGCGTGATGGCGCAACACCACGTGCGGAGCGCCTTCCACAGGCTGGATGGGGATGGGGGTACGGGTTTCAGCGCAGTGGCCCCCTACCACGTAGCCAGCCAGTTCCTGTTCAGGTGTCGGGCCGAGCGCGGACGCAGGCCGTATAACGCAGTGCCACGTTGCCTTGCCGCCACTTTGGTAAAGGGAGTAACTGTTCAGAGTTTGGGCGCCTTGTCACAGCCTTGCCGCGGTATTTGTTTTGTTCTGTTTGGGCGTCACTTTCGGCGTTTCTTTCTTCCGAAAATGTTTTTTTAGAAATTGACCTTTCCGGAACTTTCTCAGTACTACGGCATCACCAGTGGCGCGACACAGGCGGTAACATCCATCATCACCTGCCACGGCCCCCTACAGTGTTACCCTGGGGTTACACTCTTACACTCTACACCCACAGTGAAATGGCTTTGTTACAAACCTCTACAAATTTGTGCAAATTATATTGCCATGTAACAAAGCCATTACACTGTGGGTGTAGAGTGTAACCCCGGGGTGTCACTGTAGGGGGCTGTGGTAGGGATCACCTGAACGACTTGTACACGCGCAGGCGCATCAGACGCGTGAAGAGGATGTAGTCGCGCTCGAACGCGTCGAGCGAGACAAACTCCATCGCGCCGTCGTGGAGCGCCGTCACACCACTGGACGACATCGTGTAGTAGTGGGGGAGGCC
>VFSX01000709.1:45000-56559 GCA_016618255.1 Chlamydomonas sp. UWO 241 | reverse complement strand
GAGGAGGGCACGTCGAACGACGCGGACTTGCACGTGGCGAGGCGCTCAAACGCTTCAATCTGTGGAGAAGGGGTTGTGCGTGTGTGTGCGTGCGTGCGTGTGTGCGTCGGGGTGGCGGTGTGAGGAGAAGGGCACGTCGAACGACGTGGACTTGCACGTGGCGAGGCGCTCAAACGCTTCAATCTGTGGAGAAGGGGTTGTGTGTGTGTGTGTGTGCGTGCGTGCGTGTGTGCTGTGTGTGCGTCGAGGTGGCGGTGTAAGGAGGAGGGCACATCGAACGACGTCG
Organism: Chlamydomonas sp. UWO 241; assembly: GCA_016618255.1. NCBI lineage: Eukaryota > Viridiplantae > Chlorophyta > Chlorophyceae > Chlamydomonadales > Chlamydomonadaceae > Chlamydomonas > Chlamydomonas priscui. The sequence goes on along the minus strand of VFSX01000709.1, from coordinate 56,273 downwards.
ACCTGCGCGTGGCACGGCGCTCAAACACTTCAATCTGTGGAGAGGGGGTGTTGTGTGTGTGTGTGTGCGTGCGTCTGTGTGTCCGTGTGCGCATGTGTGTGCTCGTGCGTGTGTACACACGTCTGTGTGTGTGTGTGTGTGTGCACTGTGTGCACATGGGTGGCGATGTGAGGAGGAGGGCACGTCGAACGACGTCGACTTGCGCGTGGCGCGGCGATCAAACGCTTCAATCTGTGGAGAAGGGATGTTGTGTGTGTGTGTGTGTGCAGTGTGTGCGTCGAGGTGGCGGTGTGAGGAGGAGGGCACGTCGAACGACGCTGACTTGCGAGCAGCGAGGCGCTCGAACGCATCGATCTGTGGAGAAGGGGTTGTGTATGGGTGTGTGTGTGTATGTGTGTGTGCGTGTGTGTGCTGTGTGTGTCGGGGTGGCGGTACGACGAGGGCACGTCGTACGCCGCCGACTTGCGCCTGGCGAGGCGCTCAAACGCGTCGATCTGTGGTGTGTGTATGTGTGCGTGCGTGCGTGCGTGTGTGTGTGTGTGTGTATGTGTGTTTTATGGTGTGTGTGCATATGGGTGGCGGTATGACGAGGGCACGTCGAACGACGCCGACTTGTGCGTGGCGAGGCGCTCCAACGCGTCGATCTGTGGATAAGGGGTCGTGTGTGAGTGTGTGTCCACCCTTTTCACGCGCAGGACGGCCATAGCAGGGTGCACAGTTTGTGTGTGTGTGTGTGTGTGTGTGACAGGATGTACTACGGGTAGTACATCCTCAGTAGGATGTACTACGGGATGTACAGCCATCCCGTAGTACAGGATGGCTGCACTACGGGTGACGGTATGCGGGCGGCACCACGAACGGCGCGAACTTGTGTGGCGCTCGAACGCGTCAATGGGGGTGGGCAGGCGTGGGGTGGGCTGGGTCGGGAATCCCACGCACAGCATACGTTCTGCTACATGCCCCCTTCCTTGCGTGGGGGGACGTCGGCCCCACGCTCACGCATTTACACAGCGCACGTTGAAACACAAGGGATGGCCGCTGACACACAAGACACCTCCACCCACAGAGAGAGAGAGAGACTTTTGTTACAATGCCCACCACACGGGCAACCTGGATTACGGCTCATGCCTGTGCTCACGCCGGCATTTGTTTCAGAGGTCGCAAACACCCTTGGATCGAAAGTTCGTTTGCTGTGGGTGACCAGCCATGGTATTAGCCATGCACCAACACACCCACGCACCCATGCACACACCTTCTGCTGCACGCCACCCTCTTCACGTCGTGGGGACAGGTCGTCACGCAGCTCGCTCCACGCTGCGCGCATCTGCTGCATCTGCTCCTCTGCCTACATACACGGACAGACACACACGCACACAGCAGCAGCGTGCAGTGTTGGAGCGTTGCTGAACTGTGCAGTGCGCGAGCTAAGGGACGCCCCACGCGGCGCACATCTGCTACTTCTGCTCCGCTGCCTGCATAAGCGATCAAGAACACGGACGCAGCGTGCTTGCACTGCAGCGTGCAGTGTAAGCACGCTGCTGCGCTGTGCAGGTGCACGGGCAAAAGGCTCGCACCACGGCAGTGTTCGCACAGTACAGAGTGCAGTACAGAGTGCAGAGTGCAGTACCGAGCACAGAGTACAGAGTGCAGTACAGAGTGCAGTACCAAGCATAGAGTACAGAGTGCGGTACAGAGTGCAGTACAGAGTGCAGAGTGCAGTACCGAGCACAGAGTACAGAGTGCAGTACAGAGTGCAGTACAGAGTGCAGTACAGAGTGCAGAGTGCAGTACAGAGTGCAGTACAGAGTGCAGAACAGAGTGCAGTACAGAGTGCAGAGTGCAGTACAGAGTGCAGTACTGAGTGCAGTACTGAGTGCAGAGTGCAGTATCGAGCACAGAGTACAGAGTTCAGTACAGAGTTCAGTACAGAGTGCAGAACAGAGTGCAGAACAGAGTGTAGTACAGAGAACAGAGCCCGCCCCCACAGTGGGTTGTGTCGCAATGCGCAAACTAGCGCTCCCCCCCCAAACACCATTCGTGCCTGTGTGCCGCTGCACCAAGCAACTGCCCCCACACTTCTCCCACACTGCCACCTGTGTGCCGCTGCGCATGATCACCGCCTCGAGCTCGCTCTTCTCCTCCAACAGTCGAGCAACCTCCTCCACACACCAACCAACCGCCCCCACACCACTGCCCCCCACACCAACCGCCCATAAGACACACCTGTGTGCCGCTGCGCTGGATCACCGCCTCGAGCTCGTTCTTCTCCTCTAACAGTCGAGCAACCTCCTCATGCAGGCGGGCATTCTGCTCCTGGAGCTCAGCCACGCGCAGCTGCGTGTGTGTGCGCGTTGTGTGTGTGTGTGTGTGTGTGTTTTATGTGTGCGTTTTTTTTTTGCGGGGGTGGGGGGTGGGTGGGGAATGTGATCAGGTAGGCAGGCAGGCGGGCGTTCTGCTCCTGCAGCTCAGCCACGCGCAGCTGCGTGTGTGCGCGTTGTGTGTGTGTGTGTGTGTGTTTTATGTGTGCGTGTGTGTGTTTTTGCGGGGGGTGGGGGGTGGGGTGGGGTGTGTGATCAGGTAGGCAGGCAGGCGGACGTTATGATCCTGCTGCTCAGCCACGCGCACCTGCTTGTGTGTGCGTGTGTGTGTGTGTGTGAGGGTCAGCCATGGTGAGAGGCACAGACAGGCAGGTATTCTGATCCTGCAGCTCAGCACCACGTGTCTGCGTGTTGTGTGTGTGTGTCAGGTTCGGCCATGATCAGGCAGGCGACCGTTGCTCTCCTGGAGCTCAGCAATGTGCATCTGCGTGTGTGTGTGTGTGTGTGCTGTGTGTGCGTGTGTTTGCAGGGTTGACATATGGTGGGAACTGTAACGAATGTCTCTATATGTGTTTGCAGGGGGGGGGGAGCTGATCAGGTAGCCAGGCAGGCAGGCAGGCGTCATGATCCTGCAGCTCAGCAACGTGCATCTGCGCGTGTGTGTGTGTGTGGTGTGTGTGCGTGTGTGTGTTTGCAGGAAGAAGGGGGGGGGCATGATCAGTTAGGCAGGCAGACAGCGTTCTGATCCTGCAGCTCAGCCATGCACACAAACACACACACACACTCACACACAAACGTTCACACATGCACACACCCAAAGAGAAGGAGAGAGAGAGCTAGAGATACATTTGTTGCAGGTCCCACCTGGGTCCCACCGCTCGGCTTCACACACACACACACACACACACACACACACACACACACGCAAACGCACCTTGGCCTCCTCCCCCTCGTCCACGCAGTGTAGCCCGGCCTTCAGAGGGCTCTTTGGTCGCTGCTGCTGCTGACCGCTCGTCCCGGGGGCGGTCTGCGCCGCGGCACGCCGCGCGTCGGCCAGCTTCTTCTGCGCGTCATGCGCTGCCTGCTGCGTGATGTCGAGCTCGTCTGTGGGTGTGGGTGTGGATGGTGTGGGGAGTGTGGGGAGTGGAAATGTGATTGGGGAGGGGGGGGTAGGGAGGGGGGCTGTCTGCTCCGCTGTACGCCGCACGTCTGCCAGTTTCTTCTGCGCGTCATGCGCCGCCTGCTGCGTGATGTCGAGCTCGTCAGCGTGTGTGGGTGTGGATAGTGTGGGGAGTGTGGGGAGTGTGGAAAGGTGATTTGGGGGGAGGGGGGGCTGTCTGCTCAGCAGCACGCCGCTTCTTGTGCGCGTCGTGCGCCGCCTGCTGCGTGATGTCGAGCTCGTCTGCGTGACACAGAAACATAAACATGTTGACATGAATGAAGGGTGGGGCTTGTGGTGTGGGTGGGTGGGTGGGGGGGGCCTTGGCCACAGCTTCCGCCAGCTATTGGGGGGGGGGGGGGCGTCTGCCAGCTTCCGCCAGCTTCTTCTGGGCGTCGTGCGCCGCATGCTGCGTGATGTCGAGCTTGCCTGGGGGTGTGGTATGGGGTGTGTGGGTTGGGTTCAGGGTGCGGGCGCCCAACTCAACCACACCGCCTGCGTCTTGCGCTTCGGCTCCGGCTCTCTCTCCAGCTTTTGTCCAGCTCGGCAACCCCCTCCCTCCCGCACCCCTCCGGGCCTCTCTCTCTCTCTCTCTCTCTCTCTCCCTCTCTTTCTCTCGGCCCCACTCACAGTCCAGGTCTGCCTGCGTCTTCCGCTTCGACTCCAGCTCCCTCTCCGGCTCTTTTCCAGCTTAGCAACTTCCCCTCCCTCCCTCCTCCAGGCCTCTCTCTCTCTCTATCTCTGGCCCACTCACATTCAAGGTCCGCCTGCGTCTTCCGCTTCAACCCCAGCTCCCTCTCGAGCTATTCTCCAGCTTAGCAACTCCGTCCCTCCCTCCTCTAGTAGACCTCTCTCTCTCTCTCTCTCTCTGTGGCCCACTCACACTCCAAATCTGCCTGCGTCTTGCGATTCGACTCCAGCTCCCTCTCCAGCTCTTTCCCAGCTTAGCAACTCCCTCCCTCCCTCCTCTAGTAGACCTCTCTCTCTCTCTCTCTCTCTCTGGCCCACTCACTCTCTCTCTCTGGCCCACTCACATTCAAGGTCTGCCTGCGTCTTGCGCTTCGACTCCAGCTCCTTCTCCAGCTCAGCAATGCGACGGCTCATCGCAGGGTTTCCCGCGTCAAACCCGAGCTCGGAAGCAGAGCTGCGCAGGTTGTATGTGTATGTGTGTGTGCGCGTGTGTGTGTGTGTGTGTGTGTGTGGCCTGGGGAGAGGCAGGGGCAGGGCAGCGAGTGGCAGCGACGCGGACGGCTAGTCGCAGGGCTTCCGGCGTCGGACCCCAGCTCGGAAGCAGAACTGAGCAGTAAGTATGACTGTATGTCAGTCTGTCTGTCTGTCTCTATGTATGTATGTATGTATGTATGTATGTATGTATGTATGTGTGTGTGTGTGTGTGTGTGTGCCTACGTTCATCATCGCCCCATCGAGTTCGTGGGCTCATGGAGATGATCCGCCGCTGCCCCCTATCCCAGGCCCGCCTACATTCGTCTGTCGCCCCATCGAGGAGCTGATCCGGCGTCCTCTAGGCCTGTCTACACCCGAATATCGCCCCATGGAATTAATCGGCCCATGGGGAGATGATACGCCGCGATTGAAGTTGAAGTTGGTTGGCCAGAGTGGCAACCCCACCCGCCATGTGATGTACCCCTCTTAGCGCTGATTGGTCACCCGCTGTAGACCGACACACATGTGCCATTTGACCTCTGGAACATTGCTTGTACTTTAGTACGGGTAGTGCTGTTGCAATCATGTAACACTTTGGAATGGAATGGAATGTGTGTGTGGCTTAGGAAGAGGCAGGGGCGGGCAGTGCGTGGCAGCAATGCGGACGCTCGTTGCGGGGCTTCCGGCATCGAACCCGAGCTCAGAAGCAGAGCTGTTAAGAGGAGGGGCAGAGAGGAGAGTTACTTTCACTCGAGGTTAGGCATTGGAGAGGGAGGGTATGGAGAGCAGGGGAAGAGGAAAAAGCTTGCAGCAACATGGACGGCTCGTCAGGGGGGTTCCTGCGTCGAAGCCGAGCTCGGAGGCCGAGCTGTTGAGAGGAGGACAGAGAGGAGAGGCAGTTTAAGTCGAGTTCGAGCGTCGGGGAGGAGGTGTGCGGAGAGGCAGGGGCAGGGCAGTGCGTGGCAGCGACACGGACGGCTCGTCGCGGGGTTACCGGCGCCAAACCCGGAGCTCGGCGGCAGAGCTGTTGAAAGGAGGGGCAGAAAGAGAGGCAGTTTAAGTCGAGTTCCAGCGTCGGGGAGGAGGCGTGCGGAGAGGCAGGGGCAGGGCAGCGAGTGGCAGCGACGCGGACGGCTCGTCGCGGGGTTTTCGGCGTCGAGCCCGAGCTCGGCAGCAGAGATGTGCAGTGTGTGTGTGTGTGTGTGTGTGTGTGTGTGTGTCAAAGAAGGGTCGGGAGAGTGCGCGCGAGCCTACCAGCGCGTGCTCTTCCTAGTTTGTTAAGTAGGCTCACCCTGCGGACGCCCCCTTGAGCGCCAAGTCCTTCATCGCCGCCACGAGCTGCGTACGCTTGGAGAACTCGTTTTTGTGATCTGTCCTCAAGTCAAGTTTCCGAAAATGACTGTACTGATGCAGTGCTCACGTAACTATGAATGTTCACCCCACGGACGCCCCCTTGAGTACCGAGCCCTTCATCGCCTTCATTATGAGCTGCTTACGCTTGGAGCACTCGTTCCCGAGATCTGTCCTCAAATCAAGTTTCCAAAAAACAATGTTTTCATGCAGTGCCAATGTGCTCAGTGCTCAGGTCACTATATAGGCTCACCCTGCAGACGCCCCCTGAGCGCCGAGTCCTTCATCGCCCTCATGAGCTGCGTTACTTGCAACGTTTGAACGCTAGAACGCAAAACAAAACTGTTCCACAAACACCGTGTTTCTTCAAATCGACGTAGGCCCACGCACCCAGCGGACGCCCCCTTGAGCGCCGAGTCCTTCATCGCCTTCATGAGCTGCTTGCGCACAGCGCCAACCTCAAGCGTCAGCTCCTTGTTCTTCTCCTCGAGGCTCTGAACACATAAATCACGAGGGGGTGCGGGGTGGAGGGTGGGGGGGGGGGGGTTCAGGTGGGTAGGGGGGAGGGGTGTTATTCTCCTCGAGGCTCTGAACACACAAATCACGCGGAGAGGGGAGGGTTATTTGAGGATCGGGGGGAGAGGGGAGGGGATTTGAGGATTTTTGTTTGCCAGCGACAGACCGCGCCGACCTCCGGCATCAGCTCCTTGCTCCCGTACTCCAGGCCAGTGCCCCCCACCCCCACCCCACTCGCACCAACCCAACCTTCAACCCGCCCTACGTCCCTCAAATCCACATGGGTTGTGACGAGACCGGGCCCTCTGGAAAGCCCTTGAAGTAAAGAACGCTGTGGAACCCCCAACCACACAGACACACGGCTGCTTCTGCCTCTCTGCGTCCATCAGCAGAGACTCGAGGCCCGTCCCGCCGTCGCCACTCCCCCCCCCCCTCTCACGAACCCCCCTTTAATCCGCCCCAACTCCCTCATGCCCGCATGGAATTGACGATACCAGGCTCTCGGGAAAGGCCTTGAAGAGAGGAACGCATGTGGCGTGCTCTGCGCCCCAGACACACACCCCACACACACGCACACACCTGCTTCTGCCTTTCCCCGTCCATCAGCCGAGGCTTGAGGCTCCGCCATCGCGCGCGCTTGTCCTGCCCTGCTCAAATCCGCATTGGTCTTGACGAGACCGGGCTCTTTGGAAAGCCCCTGAAGAGGAGAACAACACACACACACACACACACACACACACACATACACACGCACACACACATACCTGCTTCTGCCTCTCCGCGTTCATCAGCAGAGACTCCAGGCCCGTACCGCCGTCGCGCGCGCTTGCCCTGCCTTGCTCAAATCCGCACTGATCTTGACGAGACCGGGCTCTCTGGAAAGCCCCTGAAGAGGAGAACAAAACGCCCAGACGCACACACACCTGCTTCTGCCTCTCCGCGTCCATCAGCAGAGACTCGAGGCCGGTCCCGCCGTCGCGCGCGCTCGTGCCAGCGCCCTCGGTGGGGGGCGTGCCGGGGCGTGTGACTAGCTCATGCAGCAGGCGGCCCTTCTCGTCCTGCCAGGGTGTGTGTTTGTGTGTGCGTGTGTGAGTGTGTGTGTGTGTGTGTGTGTGTGTGTGTGTGTGTGCGCCAGGGCGCGTGACGGGCTCGTGCAGCAGGCGGCCCATCTCGTCCTGCCAGGGTGTGAGTGTGCTTCTGTGTGTGTGCGTGTGTGTGTGTGTGTGCGTGCCAGGGCGCGTGACGGGCTCGTGCAGCAGGCGGCCCTTCTCGTCCTGCCAGTGTGTGTGTGTGTGTGTGTGTGTGTGTGTGTGTGCGTTTGTGTGTGTGCGTTTGTGAATATCTGTGTGTGTGGACGTGTGTGTGTGTGTGGCGGGGGGGAGAGTGCCAGGGCGCGTGACGAGCTCGTGCAGCAGGCGTCCCTTCTCGTCCTGCCAGTGTGTGTGTGTGTGTGTGTGTGTGTGTGTGTGTGTGTGTGTGTGCGTGTGTGTGTGTGTGCACGTGTGTGTGCGTGTGGCGGGGGCGTGCCAGGGCGTATGACGAGATTGTGCAGCAGGCGGCCCTTCTCGTCCTGCCAGGGTGAGTGTGTGTGTGTGTGTGTGTGCGCGTGTGTGTGTGTGAACGTGTGTGCGTGTGGCGGGGGCGTGCCAGGGCGTGTGACGAGATTGTGCAGCAGGCGGCCCTTCCAGTCCTGCCAGGGTGAGTGTGTGTGTGTGTATGTGTGTGTGTGTGTGTGGACGTGTGTGTGTGCGTGTGGCGGGGGGGGGGGCGGGCGTGCCAGGGCTCGTGACGAGCTCATGCAGCAGGCGTCCCTTCTCGTCCTGCCAGTGTGTCTGTGTGTGTGTGTGTGCGTGTGCGCCAGGGCGCGTGACGAGCTTGTGCAGCAGGCGGCCCTTCTCGTCCTGCAAGGGTGTGTGTGTGTCTGTGTGTGGATGTGTGTGTGTGTGTGTGTGTGTGTGCACCAGGGCGCGTGATGAGCTCGTGCAGCAGGCGTTCCTTCTCGTCCATCCAGTGTGTGTGTATGTGTGTGTGTGTGTGTGTGGATGTCTGTGTGTGTGTGTGTGTGTGTGCGGGGTATCTGTGTGTGTGTGTGTGTGTGTGTGTGTGCGAAAGTGTGTGCGTGTGGCCGGGGGGCGTGCCGAGGCGCGTGACGAGCTCATGCAGCAGGCGGCCCTTCTTGTCCTGCCAGGGTGAGTGTGTGTGTGTGTGTGTGTGTGTATGTGTGGACATATTTCTCGATGCATGTGTGGGGGGGGGGGGGGGGGGGGCGTGCCAGCGCGCGTGACGAGTGCGTGCAGCAGGTGACCCCCCCCCCCACACACACACACGTCCCCTCTAACCTGTAGCTGCTTATTTTCAGCGGGGCCTGCCTCGTATCGGATGGACAGCCCCCCCCCCCCCTTGCGGCAGATGCAGACGCAGCATTCGCGATTATCTAATGCCTCTGCCCACCCCCGGCCACCCACCCACCCACAACCGACCTGCAGCTGCTTATTTTCAGCGGAGACCACCTCGTATCGAATGGAAAGCTCGCCGTTCTCACGGCACAGCAGCATTTGCCATTGCCACACGCTTGTGCGCACAAACAAAACACGCACACACACCGCCACACGCACACAACTGACCTGCAGCTGCTTCTTTTCTGCGGAGACTGCCTCGTACGAGATGAAAAGCTCGTCCTTCACGGCACAGCAGCATTTGCCATTGCCACACGCTTCTGCCCACAACCAACATAAACACATGCACACACCCACGCACACACACCGCCACACCCACACAACTGACCTGCAGCTGCTTCTTTTCAGCGGAGACCGCCTCGTATCGGATGGAAAGCTCGTCCTTCTCGCGGCGCAGCAGCCGAAGGTCCGACTGCGCACGCGTTAGCTGCTCCTGAAGCGCCTTGGCGTTGGCGCCCTGTTTTGAGTGGCAGTTGGTGGTGGTTGGTTGGTTGGCTGTGGTGGTGGTTGGTTTCGTTTGGTCGTTGGGACGCCCAAATGCGCACGCGTGAGCTACTCTGGAAGTGCCTTGACGCTTGCGCCCTGTGGAAACGGCGGTTGGTGGTTGGTTTGGTGGGTGCTGGCGCCCTGTTTCGAGTGGCAGTTGGTGGATGGTGGTTGGGATCTCCGACTGCAGCACCGGTGTGGTTTGGTGGCGGTGATTGGGAGTCTAGCGGCGCTGGCGGTGGCGGCGCTGGCTACGACCCCCAGGCACAAGGGCGGCGCGCTAAGAAGCGCAGCGTCTGCGATCGCGACGGGCGCAGCAGGCGCGTGCCTGCGTGCGTGTTGTGTGTGTGTGTTTTGAGCTTGAGGCCCTGCCATGCGAGCGCGCGAGCTGCCCCTGCAGCGCCTTGGCGTGGGCGCCCTGTTTCGAGTGGCAGTTGGTGGATGGTGGTTGGGATATCCGACTGCAGCACCGGTGTGGTTTGGCGACGGTGGTTGGGAGTCTGTTTTGGGCTTGAGGCCCTGCCATGCCTGCGCGCGAGCTGCCCCTGCAGCGCGCCTTGGCGTGGGCGCCCTGCTCGAGCGAGAATGTCGGTTGGGTGCGTCGGCTGGCGGTTGGTGGGTGCTTTAGTTGGTTTGTTGGTTTGGTTGGCAGGTCCGGCTGCGCGCGCGTGAGAGCTGCCCGTGCAACTGCCTTGGCGCTGGCGCCCTGTTACGAGTGGCGGTTGGTGGTTGTCAGGTTGTTGGTTGTTGGTGGCGTTGGCTGGGTGGTGGTTTGGTTGGCAGGTCTGGCCATGCCCGCGCGCGAGCTGCCCCTGCAGCGCGCTTTGGCGTGGGCGCCCTGCTCGAGCGAACGTCGGTTGGGTGTGTTCGCTGGCGGTCGGTGGTGGGTGGGTGGTTTGGTTAGTTGGTTTTGTTTGGTTGGCAGGTCCGACTGCGCGCGTGTGAGCTGCCCTTGCAGCGCATTTTGGCGTTGGCACCCCCTCACACACACACCTCCCGCGCTGACCAAACCCGGCCCCAAGCAACGAGCCCTCTTGCATAATTCATTCATTCACTCAGTGAAATGGGCCCGTATAATCCAAGTTGCCCCCAAACCTCACCTGCACGAGGCCAGCGCCCGCGCCCGGCGCCGCAACCATGGCCTCAATCTCCTTGACCTGTGCGGGTGTGGGTGCGGGTGCGGGTGTGGGTGTGGTGTGCGTGTGGGTGTGAGTGCAGCAAGGGTGTGTGTGTGCGTCAGCTACAATTACCATGGCCTCAATCTCCTCGACCTGTGTGGGTGTGGGTGTGGGTGCAGCAGGGGGGGGAGGTGCGTGAGTCAGTTACCATGGCCTCAATCTCCTCGACCTGTGTGGGTGTGGGCACGGGTGTGGGTGTGGGTGTGGGTGTGAGTGCAGCGGGGGGGGGAGGTGCGTGAGTCAGTTACCATGACCTCAATCTCCTCGACCTGTGTGGGTGTGGGCGGGGGTGTGGGTGTGGGTGTGGGTGCAGCAGGGAGGGGAGGTGCGTGAGTCAGTGACCATGGCCTTAATCTCCTCGACCTGTGTGGGTGTTGCCTCAGCAGGGGGGGTGAGGGTGCGTGCATCAGTTACCATGGCCTCGATGTCCTTGACCTGCGGAGTGGGAACAGCAAGAGGAGAGTGAGTGGACGGGGGGAAGGGGAGGGGGGGGCAGCTGTCACGAGGCACATGCTGGCGTATGGACGAGAGGAGTGCCCCTCCCCCTCCCCCCGCGCGCGCACACATACACACACACACACACACGCACACATAGTGCTGCCCGGATCAAGGCTCTAGCTGGGTTCAAGACGGGGCTTCGAGAGCA
>VFSX01000709.1:0-42500 GCA_016618255.1 Chlamydomonas sp. UWO 241 | reverse complement strand
CGCCTGCTCATCTTCAGGTGCGCCGCTAGGTCCTCAACCCTAAAACTCTAACACTCTAAAACTCAACACCTGAAAACCCTAAACCCTGCACCTCGCGACCCACCTGAGCCCACGTCTTCTCATCTTCAGGTGCGCCCTCCAGCTCTTATCCTTAACCCCAAAGCCCCAAACACTCGAAAACCCTTAACCCTAACCCCCAAACTTGAGACCCACCTGAGTTCGCGCTTGCTCATCTTCAGGTGCGCCTCCAGCTCACGCACGCGCAGCCGTGCTGCCTGAAGGTATTTGGCCATAGCGCCCCTGGTGGTGGCAGCGGTGGTGGCATGGCATGGCACGTTTGCGTGTGTGCGTGTGTGTGTGTGTGTGTGTGTGTGCTTCGCACGCACACCAGCAAACAGCAGCAGCAGCAGCAGTCACAGCAACAGCAGCTGCAGCAAGCTGCAGCAGTCACAGCAGCAGCAGCAGCAGCAGCAGGAAGCCAAACAGCTGCCCACAGCACGTCGCACCTGTCCGTCTGCAGCCACATGTTCGTCGTCTGCAGGCAGTCCTGAACGTACAGCAGGTACTCAACCGTGAGCTGGCTCAGCCGGAAGACCTGCGTTTGTTGCGAGCGACAGCCAGTCAGGCGGGCAGGCAGTGACAGTGTCAGGGGTGGGCAGCAGCAGCAGCAGTAGAAGCCGTAGCAGCCGTGTGGCCAGCCGGGGAGCCGGGCGGTGACAGTGTCAGGGTTGGGCAGCGGCAGCAGCAGTGGTGGCAGCAGCAGTGGCAGCAGCAGCAGCAGCAGCAGCAATAGCCATGTGACCAGCCGGGCGGCCAGGCAGTGACGACGTCAGGGCTGGGCAGCGGTATTTGTTATGGCAGCAGCAGCAGCAGCAGCAGCAGCAGCGGTGGCAGCAGAACAGCCAGAAGACCTGCATGCAAGCGAGCGACAGTCGGGCGAACAGGCAGTGACAGTGTCAGGGGTGGGCAGCGGCAGTAGCAGCAGCAGCAGCAGCGGTGGTAGCAGGACAGTCGGAAGACCTGCATGCGAGTGAGAGCCAGTCGGGCGGGCAGGCAGTGACAGTGTCAGGGGAGGGCAGCGGCAGCAGCAGCAGAAGCCGTAGCAGCCGTGTGGCCAGCCGGGGAGCCAGACGGTGACAGTGTCAGGGTTGGGCAGCGGCATTTGTTATGGTAGCATCAGCAGGAGCAGCCAGGTGGCCAGGCGGTGACAGCGTCAGGGTAATAGCAGTGGCTGCAGTAATGGTGGCAGCAGCAGCAGCAACAGCAGTGGTAGGAGGACAGCCGGGAGACCTGCATGCAAGCGAGCGCCAGCCGGGCGGACAAGCAGGGTCAGGGTGAAGCCAGGGTTGGGCAGCGGCAGCAGCAGTGGTGGCAGCAGCAGCAGCAGCAGCAGTAGCAGTAACAACAGTGTACCCAAGCACCAGGCATGAACATGTGTGTGTGTGTAGTATGTGTGTGTGTGTGCATCTGTGTTTGTGTTTGTTTGTGTTTGCGTGTGTGTGTGCACGTGCGTGTGTGTGTGTATGTGTGCGCGTGCGCGTGCATGTGTGTGTGTGTGTGTGTGTGCCTGCTCTCCGCTCTCCGCTCCATGCTCTGCTACTTACCTTCACAAAGTTGAGCTCCGTGAGGTTGCGCGTGTCCTCCGCCTCAATGTCCCCAAACGCGATAACAGCAACCACCCTCTCCAGAGTGTCCAGGTCCACGTCGCGGATCTGGTGTGCGTTTGGGGTGGGGGAGGGGGAGGGAGGGGGGCGTGTCGCGTGCGTGGGGTGTGTGAGGAGCGTGTGTTGAGTGGGCTGCACTCAGTGGGGTTCTCTCGCTGGCCTTCCATACACGGACAGACAGCACCCCAGGGTGTGCGTGTGTAGGGGGAAGAGGGAGGGGGCGGCAGGGCCAGGGCCGCGTGAGAGAGCAGCTGCTCGGGGAACGCTCGCGTGCTTGCATGGCACTCGCATGGCGCGTGCAGGAGAGCTTCGCCCATGCCACCACCACCCCTCCGCCGTCAGTGCCCGACCCAGCTCACGATGGGGTTGATGTCAACGCCATGCAGCATGCGCCAGTCGATGCGGCTGCGCCGGGGCTCGAACTTGAAGGGGGGGAATACTGGCGCGGCTCCCACGAGCGACTGGTCGCGCATGGGCAGGTCCAGCGTGCCGGCGTCGTAGTAGGGCGACGTCCCAGTGGGCGCCCGCATGAACGACGTCATCGCTGAGAGAGACGTCGTCAACGCGGGGGCGCGTGGGAGTCACACGGCGCAGTGCGGCAGTCACAGTAGGGTGGGCAGTGGCGCAGGGACTCCCCCTGCTGCGCACGCTGCAGATGCAAGCTTGTGTGAGGCGCACAACACGCGGTGTGCACGTGGGGTTTTAGGGTTTGACCGGGGGTTTGACTTGGAAGTCAACACACACACACACAAACACATACACACACGCTAACACACACACACACACACATACACCACACACACACACAGATATGCACACACACACACACACACACGGCCATTGTTGGCACGGTGCAGGCTCAAGTACGGCGCGCTGAGCGAGAGTGTGCGGTCGGGAAGGAGCGGGCGTTCCTGTGGCGACGGTGATGGAGCGGGTGCTGGGGGCGAGTTCGGAACCCCGTTAAATTGCACCCACTGTTCTTCACAGTTTTGTCAGATATTGAGACAGATGTGTAACATGACCTCTCTCTCGCTCTCAGTCCCTCTGCGCCAAGTTGAGCAACACCAACCTGACAACGGCGTTTGATTGTGCAAGAATAGCCATAAAACTACCACAAGCACATGGACGGCGGCCCGCCTTGGGCTTAGGGTCCGCGTTGGGGGTTGTTGCGCTCCAGGGTTTATTGTTTGCGCGTCGTCGTCGTCGTAGAAAGCGTAAAACAACGGGAGCGCCTATGCGCCGAAAGCGTAACACAACGGGAGCGCCTAAGCCCTAAGTAAAAACATAAGACCCGAAAAGGCTACAGCCAGCAAGGCGATGACACACACAGCCCCCCAGCACAGTCCGCTGTGGTGACGAACCGCAAAGAACTACCACGCACGGTTCTGAGATTCAGGTGTGGGTATACGAGCCCATGTCCACACTCGACAAACACATGAGGCGGCACGCCCCTGACTCGTTCCCATCTCAACTCCTCCGGCACCCCCGGGGTCCTACATGGCCCAAGGTGCCTCAGCACCATCCCTCACCCTCCCCCTGACAAAAGCAGCATTGAACCCCACTGGAGAGCCAGAAAAGTGTCCGCTGGGCCATGTGCCACACTTCCACACTTCCTTGCGAACAAAGTCTCAGTGCACACGACATTTCGTCGTATCTCCGAGCGCCCGATTGCGCAAGCCCTCAAGCCTAAGCCCAAGCCCTATACCCGGCAACACTCTTATCGTGAGCAGCTCCTATCGATCAGCACGCATCGGTACTGTTGCCTGCCTGCCTGTGCCTGGATGCCACCGCCCGGATGCTCTCTTGATTGGATCACGCGTAATGTGCGCTGCACCTCCTGGCGGCCTGCGCCATCCCCTTCTCGCACTCTGCTGGTCACGGTGCTGTATTGCTCTCCTCGCTGCTGCCCGCACCCTGAATCCCTCGCAGCAGCAGCAGTACTCCAGCACCCGCCATGTGCCGCCTGCTGTGCTCGATTGCCGCTGCATGCAACCAACGCCACGGCCTCCCGGCCTCTCGGCATCCAAACTCAACTCTGGCTCCACCCCCGCAGGATCAGGCCGCACGCGCCATCACTCTCTGAGCCTTCATTGCTCCGTCTCTGATCCTTTTAAGGTGCGCAATACGAGCGGCGCGGCGCAATTCCCCCTTGTCACCCTCAGAGAGTAGTGTTACACATCCACCACTCATATTCTAGTGCGGTCACACGGTCTCTGGACGCATCCTTGCCGTCCTATCAGCGCGGGCGGAATTGCCATTGGGATAACAGGCCATGATCAGAGGCACTGAGGGGGAGTATTCTGCAACATCTGCCATAAAGATGTGCAACAACCTCCTCGTATGCGCACACGCACACACACACACACACACACACACACACGCTCACACATCCCGCACCCACGCCCATTGTTCGCAGTCTTGACATGTTCATGCCGAAGGCCATGTTGTCCTTCGCGGCTCTGCTGCTGGTGCTGTCGGCCGCGGTCGTCGCATCCGCGCCCATCCCCATCTCCAGTGTGAGCGTGGCTCCGACCAACCTCGCCACCATCAACTGCTCCACCACCGACCGCTATGCATGCGACAACGCGACTTGGGTAAGATGATGGTGGATGTTACAGTCGGTCGCCTGTGTCTTGCGAGGAAGAGGAAAGCTCTACTGACCCGTGCAACCCCGTGCGCCCCCCCCCCCCCACCACCACCACCCACCCACACACAGGTGTACTGCATTGACGCCCAGTGCGACGCGCCCGACCCCGTCACCAAGGTGGCCAACTGCTACTGCTGGACCCAGGTCGCCGGGAAGAGCCAAGGGCCGCCTGCCCAGGGCGGCGGCGCGCAGTGCACCATCGCCAACACCACTGGCGTGACCCCCGCCATCGTCGGCGGAGCGGTGATGTGCGACTCGATGAGGAGCGGCGAGCTGTGGTCCACTTTGGGCTACCTCTCTGTCAACACCTCGTTCCTGTCGCCGTTTGTCGCCAACGAATGCCCGACGTTCACCCCCTTCACGTACTGCTGGGGCGCCAAGTGCCGCGCTGACCCCAACCCCGCCCACCCCAACGGAACCATCTGCGAGTGCCCGTGGGTGACTATGCCCAACCCCGTGAACATTTAGATCGACGTCACCTCGTGTCCCCTGGAGATGGGCAACACCTGCAACTACGTGCACAACGGAAACCCCGACCCGTTCTACGTCGGGAACCACCTCGTCGGTCTCTACCAGAACATCACCGGCAGGCCAGTCCCCGCGATCCCGACGTGCGAGAACAGGCCCTCGACCTCGCCCACCCACCTCACCGACATCGGCTGCGACAACCACGAGACCATCACGTGCAACTCCACCTGGGTGTACTGCATCGACGCAATCTGCGAGAAGGCGCTGCACGGCGTGTCAAACTGCTACTGCTGGATCCAGGCCGCCAGCACAGCATCGCCCCCGGTGACGCCAGCAGCGGCGCACCTTGCTACGAGAAGGCGGTCAACAACAAGACGCAGCCCTATGGCCAGGCGATGTGCGACTCCATGGCCGCAAGCAAGCTGTGGTCGACGTTTGGTGGCTTCGGCAGGACGGAGACGCCGACTGGCCCGACGTTTGGCCCCAAGAACACGAGCTTCCTGCCGCCCTTCGTGATGAACATCTGCCCACCCAACAACCCGTTCGTGGTGCGGAGGCGTCTGAGCTCTGCATGCGTGTGTGTGCATGCGCGTGTGCGTGCGTGCGTGTGTGTGGGGGGGGGTACGGTGTCGCGACCGGTAAGCGCAGCCAGCGAGAGGCGGCCGAGCTCTGCATTGAGAGTGCACCCGCGTGTCACACACCTGCGTCCTGCGCGTCTCTTGACTGCTGGCAGCTCCAAACCCTGGTGTTGCAGCGTGCCCCCCCTGTGCACACAAGCACACATACACACACACGCACACACGCACACACACATGTGCCCCCCTGTGCGCACACACACGCAGTACTGCTGGGGCGCCGAGTGCATGCCCGATCCCCAGGACCCCAAGAACAGGGCCATCTGCAAGTGCCCCTTTGTCGCGTTCCCCAAGGGCGCCGTGATTGCCATCTGGGACGGCGAGTGCGACGAGCAGGTGTACCACTCCTGTGCCTTCACCCACAACGGCGGCCCCCGCGGCACGCCTATCGAGGAGTTCATTTCTGAGCAGTACAAGTACGTCGGCTGCTCGGACGTGGGCGGCCTCATCCCCACGTGCGAGGTCAAGACCGAGCCTACGGGCTACAAGTCGATGGGGCCCCTGGACAGCCGCGTCGCCGACCTCCAGAAGGTGTGCGGCGTGACGCTCGACGAGTGCGCCACCGGCTGCGACGGCTTTGGCGACTTGTGCGACGGCTTCACATGCGTCTCGGGCTACAAGACCGGCTACCAGTGCTGCTACACCAAGAGGCGCGTGTCGGTTCCGCTCTCGAGCTTTCGCTCGGGCGACATCGGCGGCACCTTCATGAAGTCCGTCGGGGTCCCCAAGTAGAACTCGACGGTCGGGCAGACGAAGGGACCGTTTATCATCGTCTCGGGCTGTTTTTGTTCAATCATCACCATCATCACATCGGTGGCACCTACATGAAGCCTGTCGGGCTCCCCATCTCCATGTCCAGGATGGTGGCAGACGGCGCCATGTCATGCGCACCCGATCCGTCCCAGATCCGTCCTCCTATGTACACCTGACTGAGTACACAGGCCCAGAAGTTGGATGTGGTGTGGTGCCGCGACAACACCGTGGGCATCAAGCCCACCTCAAGGAGCATGCAGGGCATGCCTCTGCACGCCGCGTAAGCATGCAGACGCGATTTACTCGGGATTTTCACGTATGTCTTTTTCTCCTGAATGCAAACAATCGACACCCTTGTGCAGGCGCGTACAAGCGGCCCATTTTTGCGTAGCGCTGTTTTTGAGCTTTTATGTGGTTGACTTCATAAACAATTTTCCTAGGATACTACGTGCGCCCTGCGTGGCGCCCTGTCACAGATTGAGCACACATGCCGCGTGCATGTGAGTTTGATCCACACGTCATGATAAGCATGAGATGCTCACTGGATTGGATGCCCTACGGACAGTCACAGAGTTTGAAGTTGGAACACACTTCGGTTTTTTTGCCCCGCCAGAGCAAGACCCTCCTTTCACCACCCCATTCCAGGATGCTGTAATCCAGGCCATCCAAGATGCGCCGCGCCAAGATTCAGCACTGTCACCAACATCAATGATGATGAGTTTTTACAATCCACTCTCTGGCGGGCACGCGTTCGGTTCCAAAGCTCCAGCAGGACTTAGAGGAAGCAGTCCTGAAGACCTGCCAACAGAAAAAGGGGGGATGCCCCATGGAAGCGCCACCCACACGCGGTGGCGGGCACCAAGCAAGCAGCACCACAGTGCAGGCTCCACACTCAACCCCTCCAGGAAACGGATGGCGGGCCCAAGGTATAAAACCATGAAGGGACCAAAAAGCCCACCCTCAACCCACCGGAAGCGGGGCCGTTGTGCACACCCGCCGCAGCACTCTGCTCAGCTACCACATCACAACCCGCCAGCGCACGCATGTGGCGCCACCTCCCCTCAAAAGAAACCATCCTCTCAGGGATCTAGGACGTCTTGTTCAGAGTGAGCCCGCCGTCCACTACTCCAACAAAGGGGTGGGTCGGGCCCACCACACCCGCCCACCCGCGCGGCATCCCGCCGCCCTCAGCAAAGGACGCCAGCGCGTCCCACAGATCCATCGTCGCCAGCTCCCCCGCCCGCTCAACCGCCACCGAGCGAGCAGGGGGCTGCACACCATCACGCGGGCACGTAATGCGCCACAAGTGGCGGCGGCCTCGCTCCATGGCGTCCACCACGAGCGCTGCCACCACCGCCCACACCCCAGCACGCACCCCAGCGGGAGGCTGCAGCAGCCACACCTGGCAGCACGTGATGACCGGCGTAGGAGCAGGGAGGGCAGCAGCAGCCGCCACCACCACCGCCTCCGCCACCGGGCACCCCCAGAAGCTGTGCGCACGCCACGCCGTCGCCGGCGGCCCGTCCTCATCACGGCACCGCCACCCGCAGGGGCACTCGGGCACGCCTAGTGCAGCCTGCTTGTGAAAACCACTCACCCACAGCCGCCAGATGGGCTCCTTGCGAGCGTTGAGGAGCGGCATCCGCCACAGTGTCGGCACCGCCGCCTCCAGGCCGCGCAGCCCCGCGAAGACCTGCGCGTCGGTCGCGCGGGGGCCCCCGTGCGGCCCGTGGTCCAGCGCCAGAGCCGCCTCCACCGTGGCTGCCCGCCGCACTCGCCGCTCGTCCACAACCGCCCGCAGTTGAAGCGCCACCGCCAGCTTGCACGTCAGTTTCCCCACCACACCCGGGCCGTGCGCAAACCCAACCCATCGGGGCTCGCCCGCGGCGCCGCCCCCCCCAGGTAGGGGAGCAGGTTGGGCAGCTGTGGATCGGAGGCCAGGCCGCCCACGCTGCCAGCCAGCCGGCGTGATGACACTCGGCAGCTTCCACCCAACCAGCTGCAGGATCTCCACCACAGCAGCGCGCTCGCCCGCCTGGGGGAGGGGCTGGAAGTGACGGAGCGGCCAGAGCACAGTGAGGGCAGCTCCACCAGCCGCCGCCTCGACCCAGGCTGGGGGCAGCGCCGCAAGCACGACCGCCACTGCCGTGAACAGGGGGTCGAGCGTGCGCCGCACGCACAGCAGGTCTGGCACACCCCCCGGCACTGGCGGCGGCACCTCTGGGAAAAGGGCGCGGCACAGGACTGCCCTCCAGACATTGCCCCCGTCATAAGCGCCGCACGCCAGCGCCGCGCGTATCTGCCCCAGCACGAGCCGCGCGCGCGCCGGATCCGCAGCAGCGTACACCCTCAGGCAGGCGTGGTCAACCGTGCGTGTGCTGCGCACCATGTCGACAGCAGCGAGCCACGCCCACAGCACGCACAGGTCCGTGACCGTCCGCATGCCGGGGAGGGCGTCGCGCACGCGGGCCAGGCCGTCCACCAGCCAGCGTGCCGCATCGGTCGGGCTGAAGAGCGCATGCCCTGCCGCATCCCCAGTGGGCTCCCGCCACTGTACCGATCGCTGCGCAGCCGGCAGCTCCAGCTGGAGGAGGGGGTTAGCCCAGAGCGGCGCCTCCGCCCCCCACAGCTCAGCTGTTTGCACGCGCCCCGTGATGCGCGCCACCGGCCCCAGGGCCTGCACCCCATCGAGCATGCGCCTCATCGGCCCAGCCAAGAGCGCCGCCCTCACAGCCGGGTCCACGCACTCACCAATAAGGCCGTCCGGGAGGGCGCCGGCCCTGGGCGCGAGGCCAGCCATAAGCACAAAGAGGCTCGGGTGGGCCTCCGGGCACAGGCGGTGCACCGCCTCCACCATGAGCGGCTGCCATGCCGGCTGGGCCGGGGGCGCGGGCTGCTGTTCCGGCTGTGTCCCGCCGCCGCCACCGCCGCCACTGCCGCCAGCCCCGCCGCCACCGCCGGCCCGTGGGGCCGGCAGCAGGAGATGGGGGGCGCCTGCCGCCCACGCCCCAAACAGGCACGCGAGGTGGACGGCCCACTGCCCGTGATCTCCCGCCACGCCGGCGCCCCAAAACCACCATGCGCCGGTCGCCCCAGGAGCATCGCAGCAGGCGCACCAGGCACCGAAGAGGCCCACCGCGGCAGCTCTGCCGGCGGGTCCGGCCCCACGCTCCTGTCCACCAGAGTAGCCGTCCACCGGGAGAGCACCCTCTCGGCCTCCGGAGTCATGCCACAGTGCACCGCCCGGAACAGGATGCGGGAGACCCCGTACGTCGCCGCCGCGTGCCCCCTGCCAAACGCCGACATGGGGAAGCGCGCGAGCTTGGTATACGCGGCCGCAAGCCTCTCATGGCACACCCCGGTGACGCCCTCCGGGGGCGGCAAGCCGGCAGAGACGGGCACGCCCAGCGACACGCCCGCGTCCAGCACGCGCAGCCCAGCAACCTCGGCACCCGCCAGCAGGCCCTCCCCCGCCGACCCCAGGGGCAGGATGCCGCACTTGCCGAGGTTGAGGACAAGGCCCGTCGCTCGGCCAAACACCGCCATCGTCTCCACCAGTGCAGCGACGTCAGCCGGCGCACACGACCGGAGGAGGGGCATGCAGTCGTCAGCGTACTGGGGGCAGGTCACTCGGCAGCCAGGCACGACCTCGACCCCCACTGCCGGGCATGTGCGCAGGAAGCATGCAAGCGCATGCCCCAGGAACAGGAAGAGGGCTGGCGCGGCGGGGCAGCCCTGGCGCACGCCCGCCGCATACTTGCGCGGCGCAGAGATGAAACCGTTGACCTCGGCCGACGCGTACGTGTGCGTGAGGATGGTGCGGGTCCACGCCAGCACGCCGTCGCCGACGCCCACCGCCTCCATGACCGCAATGAGAAAGCCACGGTCGATGGTGTCGTATGCCTTGCGGAAGTCCAGGAGCGCCAGCGCTGCACTCGTCGGCCCCACGCCCTCCGCCGCGTTGGCAGCCAGCAGGCCAGGCAGCATCTGCGTGAGGCAGATATTGTCCAAGATGCGGCGGCCAGCGAGGAAAGCGGTCTGTTCCGGCCCCACCACCGCAGAGAGCAGGGGCGTCCACCGCGTCGCCAGCACCTTGGCGAGGATGCGGTAGTCGGAGCCCAGCATGGTGAGTGGGAGGTAGTTTGCCGCATCCGCAGCGTTCTTGGCCTTGTAGATTGAGGCAACGACGCCGTCGAGAAAACCAGGCGGCGTCCCACCCGTAGCTCTCACCGCGGTGAAGACCGCCGCCAGAAGCTCAAAGGCTGGCTCGCCCAGCTTCCGCCACACATCCACTGGGATGCCATCCGGGCCCAGGGCGGTGCCAGGCTTGGAGTGGGTGGCCGCCGCCCGTACCTTGGCGGGCGTGACAACAAGCGCGCCGGCTGCATCCGCCACCGCCTGCGGCACGCGCGGCGAGTGCGCACGCACCGCCCCCAGCACAGCCTCCCGATCAGCGGGGGATGGCGGTGGCGGCCGTGAGACCGCCGCCACGGCATCAGCCATGATGTCAGCCATTCCCCTGCCATCAGTGACGAGGATGCCACGCGCATCTCTGAGGGCGGCGACGCGCCGTGCCGCCGCTGGCTTGCGGAAGGCTGCATCAAGGGGGCTGGAGGGGGCTGGAGGGGGCTGGAGGGGGCTGGGCGGAAGCGGCTCTCCGTCTCCCACACGTGCACTCGTGCTGCTGCAGGGGCGATTATGGACGCTCTCCCACCGCCCCTCGTTATTCCAACAATGCTCCCCTTACGCATAGGGACACGCACCTGCACATGTGCGTGCTTGTGGGCAGCAGTGGGCAGAGTGCGCGCGCACGCGCGTATGTGTGTGTGTGTGGGGTGCATCGACCCCATCTGCGGCCACCATGCCTGCTGGCTCCTGAAATCGCCAACAATTGAGGACAGGATGACTAAAGCTGAAGATTCGTAGCCGCACAGGGTGTGGGGCTTGCATAATTACGCAATGCACAACTTGTGTAGCAGCCAACACCATGGTAGCAGCCGACACCATGGTTATTGTATGGCATATCTGACGCGCGCGCGAGCATCGCACTCCGACTTCCGACACTCCGACACTCCGCACTGACAGTTTGCGCTTGAACTGGAGATCGGCCTGGACGCATCATCATCGAGCGATCGCACGGTCATCAGGCAGGTAAGCGGGGTCGCGGCTGCCACGGTAGCACGGCTACGCATGCACAGTGTTCTGCGCACATGCATGGTTTGCATGGCTGTTCTCCACCATGCACCCATGAATGCGTGTGTGCACAGCTCGCACAAACCCCACCCTATATATCTGCTGTGAGACGCACCCCTCCCCAACTGTGCGCACGCAGTGATTGCTGCGCAGACGTTTGCTGGAGCATCCTGAACGAGGCGCGCCCCCTCGTGCGGGTGGACAACGCGCACTGGGCAGCGGGCTCGAGCAAGAACAACGCTGAGGCGCGTGTCTCTGCACTTTCGCGCTTAGGAGGAGGAGAAGGAGGAGGTGGCGGAAGAGGAGGAGGAGCGACGGCAGCGACAACATGGGCCCGTCGGGGGGGGGCAGCCAGCACGAAAGTGGCGCATGCAGCAGCAGCAGCGGCGGCGACGCTGCGGACGGCGCCTGCGGAGTGGGCGCAGGCGGCAGGGACGGGCAGCCGGCGTTCAAGGTCAACCGGACCGCCCCTGTGGTGTTCCAGGTCGGGCGCCTGGGTGCGCAGTACGGGGCGTGGGTCCACCGTCCGGAGCCGGGCGCGCCTCGCTTCTTCGCGTCCTCGCTCGCCGAGGCGTGCTCCAAGACGCCGTGGTGGGTCGTGCCGCTGGTGTGGCTGCCGCTCTTTGTCGCCGTGCAGGTGTACTGCGCGTCGGTGCTGGCCGTCGGCGCGGGCGCGCTGGTGGGTTGGGGCGCGCTCGGCGTGGTCGCGTGGCAGGGGCTCGAGTACCTCATCCACCGGTTTGTGTTCCACGCCGACCCCTCGTCTTACTGGGGCATAACCCTCCACTTTGTGTTCCACGGCTGCCACCACAAGTACCCATCGGACGGGCAGCGCCTCGTGTTCCCGCCGCTGCCGGCGTCGGCGCTCGTCGCGGCGGTCTATGGCGCGCTGGCGGCGTGCCTGCCGCCGCCGTGCGCGCTGCCCCTGTTTGCGGGCATGGGCTACGGCTACGTAGCGTACGACTGCCTGCACTACGCGGTCCACCACTCGCGCGCCGGGCGTGGCTGCCTGCGGCTGCCGCTGCTGCGCGACCTGCAGCGCCGCCACATGCACCACCACTACCGCGACCACGGCAGCGGCTTCGGGATCTCGTCCCCGCTGTACGACGTGCTCCTTGGCACGCGAGCCAAGCTCACGTCGTATCCCACGCGTCGGGCTATTTAGTGGCGATTTAATTTGTAAAATCAAATGATGATGATGAGAGTTTTACAATCCACTTCTGGCGGTCACACGTACGGTTCCAAAGCTCCAGTGGGACTTAGAGAAACAAGGCTCAAGGCTCACAAAAGGTCAAGCTACAAGTAGCCCACGGTAACGCCATCCACACTTGGTGGCGGGCGCCAAGCAAGCAGCACCACTGTGCAGGCTGATGATGATGATGAGAGTTTTACAATCCACTTCTGGCGGTCACACGTACGGTTCCAAAGCTCCAGTGGGACTTAGAGAAACAAGGCTCAAGGCCCACAAAAGGTCAAGCTACAAGTAGCCCACGGTAACGCCATCCACACTTGGTGGCGGGCGCCAAGCAGCACCACTGTGCAGGCTGCACACCCAGCCCCTCAAATGGCCAGAGGGCGGACCCAAGGTATAAAACCATGAAGGGACCAAAAAGCCCTCCCCCAGACCACCGGAAGCGGGGCTAGTAGCACACCCGCCGCAGCACTCTACTCAGCGACCACACCGCACCCGCCACCGCACGCGTGTGGCGCCACCTCCCCTTCAAAAACACCCCCCGAGGGAATGCCATCTAGCAAGCAGGTGCAGGCACCCGCTCGCCGTCAACGACGAGGCGCGCGCGGTTGAACTGCGCCCGCTTCCCCGCAACTTTGGCGGCGAGGAAAGCGGGCCACAGCGCCTGGTGCTGCGCCTCCTCGCGTTCACTGAGGACGTCGAAGACTGCAGTCGAGTCCACGCAGCGGCGCAGCTCGTGGCGCCAGCGCACGACAGTGTCGGCCACGGCGTCAGACGCCACGGTGAAGAGCACAGGCTGCACATCAAATGATGATGATGATGAGAGTTTTACAATCCACTTCTGGCGGTCACACGTACGGTTCCAAAGCTCCAGTGGGACTTAGAGAAACAAGGCTCAAGGCCCACAAAAGGTCAAGCTACAAGTAGCCCACGGTAACGCCATCCACACTTGGTGGCCGGCGCCAAGCAAGCAGCACCACTGTGCAGGCTGCACACCCAGCCCCTCAAATGGCCAGAGGGCCGACCCAAGGTATAAAACCATGAAGGGACCAAAAAGCCCTCCCCCAGACCACCGGAAGCGGGGCTAGTAGCACACCCGCCGCAGCACTCTACTCAGCGACCACACCGCACCCGCCACCGCACGCGTGTGGCGCTACCTCCCCTTCAAAAACACCCCCAGAGGGGATGCCATCTAGCAAGCAGGTGCAGCCACCCGCGCGCCGTCAACCACGAGGCGCGCGCGGTGGAACATCAAACAGTAGATCCCCCCTCCTTCCCTGCTGCCCGCCCCCTCTATATTTTTGAAATGAAACAACTTTTCATCAGAAGTGGATTGTAAAACTCTCATCATTTGTAAAAAGAACTAAAGCTAAACTAAAACTCGAGTTCACACTTTCACACAGCTCTGCTCAAACAGTTACTCGCTCCTGTCAAGCACCTGTGCTACGAAGCAGCTAACGCGCCGTGGGAGCACGTCGTCTCTGATCGCTCAGGCAGCTGCACATATCAGCCTGTGACGGGCAACCCGCTCTCTCTGGCGCCGCCGGTGCGCCGCACGCATGCTGAAGGGCTTGTTTGGTGTATGTTGCATTGCATGTGACGCTGGGGCGGGCGGCGACGAGGCCCCGTCAAAAAATAACTTGACTTGGTTTGGACGCATGCACCCATGCAGGTCTATTACGCGTCGACACGCAGCATAGATAGTCGGAATACATATGTGCACGATGGAAGGAGCAATGGCCACTGGCTCCATGGAACAGTACGCGAAGGTAAAGCAGCTGCAGCTGTCGAGGAACATCGGGAAGGCGATGGGGCGACCATGCTCTTGCGTGCCCGCTGACGAGCCAGCCGCATGCTAGACGGGCAAAGGGGGGAGTGACGCGTGCTATACACCGCCAGAGTTCGGTCGCACGTGCGTGGCGACGCTCCGCACTGCGCTCGACGCATGCATGGGCATGCATGCATGCGTTGTCGCGGGGTCCATGTGCCCCCCCCCCCCCGGTGCACGATGCCTAACCTTCACACACACACACACACACACACACACGCACACATAGGGTGTAAAACACACACACACATGCACGCTCGCGCGCGTGTGCGCACATCACAGGGCCCGCTCATCGGCGCGGGCGTACACGGGCGCGTGTACAAGGGCACGCACCGGTCGAGCGGCCGCACCGTCGCGCTCAAGAAGGTATTTCCATACCTGGGTGGGTGGGTGCTTGCTTGTGGAGGGAAGGGGCTTGGGAGGGAAGGACAGTGGCCGCTGCGCCCGCTGGGGTGGACATGTTACTTCAGTCAACCCGCACTGACCCGCACATGGACATGGGCTTGCGTGCCTCTGACTGGCTCTCAGAACCGTGTGGGGTAGTAATTCTTTGCGGTTCGTCACAACGGGGGACTGTGCTGTGGGGGCTGTGTGTGCAAGCCCTGCTGGCTACTAGTTTGTTTTCCCGGTCTTGTGTTTTTACACAGGGTCTAGGTGCTCCCGTTGTGTTACGCTTTCGACGACTACGACCTGCACACCAGTGGTGTCATTAAGGAAACCAAGAATATCCTGTTTGCCCCCGCAACATCAGAGGGAACATGCCGAATTGCTCCCGCAGGGCGCGTTTTTTCGCGGAGAGGTGTGAAAATCGTCAATTTCACACTTTTCGGAGCAAAATTACCGCGATTTGCCCCTGCAGTTTCCCCCCAAATTTCCCTGATTTCCCCCGCAGCGGCGGCTGCAGGGGCGCTAATGACACCACTGCTGCACACGCCCTGCACTGCCGTCAGTCACCCGCACCCATCGCCGTCTCCAGTGATCCCCCTGCAAGCCATATCTCTCGGGGCTCTGCTCGGGGCCGGATGTCCTATTTCCCAGAAAACCACCCTACACTTGGTGGGAGACAGCGTTGAGGGGCGCGTTGGAAAGCTCTCGCCGAGAACAGCACAACGGCATGCGTTGCATGAATAACCACCTTTTTTTGTGCCTGGTATGAGCGGTCAAAGTTTCTGGAGCCGGGAAATAAAGAATCACTGAAGTCCTTCCCAGGAGACACTGGCCGTCTCGCTGCAGTGTGCCACGCCAGACGCGTCCCTCAGGGGCCTCTGCTTGGGTTACCTTAGCCACACTTTGCCTTTGCGCCTAATTAAGTCTGAAAACGCCCCGCAAAGGCTCCGTAAACATGAAATTATGTCTGAAAACGCGCCGCAAAGGAGAAAAAAATCCCTGCGGAAGTCGAACCCGGGTCAACGCTCTACAGGCCCCGCAAAAGCCGCCGCAAAGGTAATGCAAAGACGAAAGAAAGTCGAAAACCCCCGCAAATACCTGAAATTTCAAATAAAGGGGGCCTTCAGTGGACCCCCGCAAAGGCAAAGCGTGGCTACGGCAGTCGAGCCGGCAGGAGCGGTAGCCCATCGGTCGGGAGCCGGCGGTTTTCCAGTCCACTTGGGTGGTCTGGAGTATCGATGGGGGTTTCTCTCGTTCAAGTCCTTAGCTTGCTTAGCTGGACGCCCCGTGTTACTTGTTATTTATAACTTACTAAGAACCACCTGAAGGTGGTTTGGAGTGTTGGTGGGTTTTCTCTGTGTGGCAACGTGTGGCAAGTTCAGTGATTTTCTTTTCAGGGATTTTAATTCAGTATTCCATAGCCGGATTTTGCTTTGACCGCGTTGACTTCTGACCTCCCATTGACCGTTTGTCCTCATACATAGGTCATTTGAAAGCTGTTGACGTGCTCTGTCTGGCGGGCTTGCCAGACTAACAATCCACTCCATGGGTTAAGCTGTGCGCAAGGTCAAAGTACAGCCGGAATACAGCCAAGTGGCTGTGTTGAGCCGAAAAGGAAATCACTGGCCAAGTTACTTGCGCCACGCCCCAGGTGTTGCGCAAGGGTGGTGGTACTAGAACTCGAAGGTTTCTTTGCTGGAAAGCCGATGTTACTGGTACTTGCGCCACGCCCCAGGTGGCGCACGAGTGTCGCGACACGACAGCCACCCTTGCGCAGTCCAGTTAGGAGTTGGCATGAAGGGTGCTATGTGTCGGTGCCAGCCAGTGGCCTGACAACTCGAGGTCCAACCTTTTAAGCATCTCTGGTAGAAGGGTAGAGCGGGAACTCACACCCGCTCTCCTCTGATTCACGCCCGGTGTTGACGTTTAGGGCGTGAGCGTCGCGTTCCTGCGCGAGCTGTCGCGCCACGGCTGCTTGATAGCTGGAAACGCCGTGTTACTCGTGCCACATTGCGTGTGCCACGTTGCTTGCGCCACGCCGCAGGGGTCGCACGAGGGCGGTGGTACTGATGATGATGGATATTAAAGTCTGTGTGACACCAGTACTGATGTATGAGACCTGTGTCGGCTCTAGCGCCCGACACCTGGACTCAGTTTCAGGCTGAAATTGGCTGCTACCTGGTAGGGGTGAGGGTTAGTTAACCCTCACCCCTACCAGGTTAACCCCCACATGCGCGCACACACTGGGTCTAGACAGGGCACTAGGCCCCCACATCCATCCTATACCACCCAGGTTGTGACAGCAACGCATTGCTCCGGGGAGGTAGGTTTTCGCTTGTACTAGGACTAGAGGGTATCTTTGCTGGAAAGCCGATGTTACTTGCTAATTGTGCCCCGGCCCAGGTGGCGCACGAGGGCGGCGAGGGCGTGAGCGTTGCGTCACTGCGTGAGATCGCGACCCTGCGCAAGCTGTCGCACCACGGCTGCTTCATAGTTGGAAACCCTGTGTTACCTGCTACTTGTATGCCACGCCCCAGGTGGCGCACGAGGGCGGTGAGGGCGTGAGTGTCGCGGCGCTGCGCAAGATCGCGGTCCTGCGCGAGCTGTCGCACCACGGCTGCTTCTTAGCTGGAAACCCTGTGTTACTTGCTACTTGTGCCACGCCCCAGGTGGCGCATGAGGGTGGCGAGGGCGTGAGCGTCGCGGCTGCGTCAGAGCTGGAAACCCTGTGTTGCTTGCTACTTGTCCCACGCCCCAGGTGGCGCACGAGGGCGGCGAGGGCGTGAGCGTCGCGGCGCTGCGCGAGATCGCGGTCCTGCGCGAGCTGTTGCACCACGGCTGCTTCATCCGCCTGCTCGACGTGTTCCCTCACAAGCGCACGCTTATGCTCGTGTTTGAGTACATGGAGACAGACTTAGACGTCGTGCTCAAGGACAGCGGGGCAGACCTGTCCCCGGGGGACATCAAGGTGTGTGGGCGCGAGGACGTGGCCTCTTGCGCGTGTGCACATGTGTGTGTGGTGTTTTAGTACGAGTCTCCTACTTTATGGAGACAGACTTGGATGTCGTGATAAGTATAGACAGAGCGGCAGACCTGTCCCCGGGGGGCCCCCGTGCGTGTGCATTAGTAGTGGCCTCTCGCGCGTGTGCACCTGAGCACTTGCGTGGTGAGTGTGAGTGTGAGTACATGGAGACAGGCCTCGATGCCGTGCTCAAGGACAGCGCGACAGACCTGTCCCCGGGGGATGCCAAAGTGTGTGGGCGCGAGGACGTGTGCAGTAGTGACCTCTCGCGCGTGTGCACCTGAGTGCTTGCATGGTGTCTGAGTACATGGAGCCAGACTTGGACGCCGCGCTCAAGGCCAGCGCGGCGGACCTGTCCCCCGGGGACATCAAGGTGTGTGGGCGCGCGTGCGTGTGGATGAGTAGTGGCCTCTCGCGCGTTTGTACATGTGTGTGTGCGTGGTGTTTGAGTGCAATCGCGTGTGCGTGTGTGTGGTTGCGTGGTGTGTGAAATTACATGGAGACAGACTTGGACGTCGTGCTCGAGGACAGCGCGGCGGACCTGTCTTCGGGGGACATCAAGGTGTGTCGCCCCGCGCGCTTGTGCACGTGTGCTTGAGTGGTGTTACAGTACGAGTCTCCTTCTTCATGGAGACAGACTCGGATGTCGTGATAAGTAGAGACAGAGCGGCAGACCTGTCCCCGGGGGATATGCCAAGGTGTGTCGGCGCAAGGACGAGTACAGTGGCCTCGCGCGCGTGTGCACGTGTGAGTGTGCGTGGTGTTTGAGTGCAATTGCGTGTGCGCGTGTGTGGTTGCGTGGTGTGTGAAATTACATGGAGAGACCTCGACGTCGTGCTCAAGGACAGCGCGGCGGACCTGTCCCCGGGGGACATCGAGGTGTGTGGGCGCGAGGGCGTGCGCAGGAGAAGCCTCTCGCGCGTGCGCACGTGTGGGTGGCTGGTGTTTCAGTGGAAGTCTCCTACGACACGGAGACCGACTTGGATGCCGTGCTCGTGTCTTCAAAGACAGCACGGCGGACCTATCCCCGGGGGATGTCAAGGTTTATGGCCCCGCGTGCGTGTAGAGTAGTGGCCTCTCGCGTGTGCACGTGTGTGTGTGTGTGCGTGGCGTTTGAGTGCATGAAGACAGGCAGACTAGGCTGTCGTGCTCGTGCCTTCACAGACACCGCGGCGGACCTGTCTCCGGGGAAACACCAAGGCGTGTGGGTGTGCGTGCACGCACACACCTGTGGCGCCTGTGGCATGCACGCCTCTGGGTCTCTCGGCGCGATTGTGACTGACGGCGGGAAATGTTGCTCTGTACCTGCAGCGTTACGTGCAGGTACACGTACACGCTGCTGGCCGCTCTGGGCCTGCTGCACGCCGAGGGCCTGCTCTACCAAATGACACGCCCCCCGCCCCCCTCCTCGCTGCACGCGTGCCATTGCCCCGCTCATAACACGTGTGCCGTTGGTCCTTTCTTGCAGCGTTACGTGCACACGCTGCTGGCCGGGCTGGCCCTGATGCACGCTGCTGGCCTGCTCCACCGTGACGTCAAGCCTAACAACATCCTGCTCAACGTGCACGGAGAGCCGAAGCTCGCAGACTTTGGTGCGTGAGCGCGTGTGTTGTGTGTGCGTGCGTGTCACATGTGTGTGCGTGCGTGTGTTCACGCACGTGTATGTGTGTGTGTGTGTATGTGTGTGTGTGCGTGCGTGCACGCACGTCAAGCCCGAGCACACCCTGCTCGACGCGCACGGAGAGCCGAAGCTCGCAGACTTTGGTGCGTGAGCGCGTGCGCGCGTGAGTGCGCGTGTCGTTATGTGTGTGAGTGCGCACGTGTGTGCGTGTGTGTGTGCGTGTGCGTGTGTCCTGTACACACCCATGTGAGCATGCCTCCTCTCTAGCTCCCCCTCCCCCCTCTCCCCCTCCCCACCTACCCTCCCCTCCCTCCCCCTTCCCTCTCTACCGTCTGATACACCAGACTGCAAAATCCAGCATCATCACCCTCCCTCCCTCCCCCCCTCTCCTCCTTCCTCCCCCCCACCCCGCCACACTTGCGCGTCACGCGGTTCACACCCCCGGGGCGCGCCTCACCACCCACCCGTCTCCCCCCACAAACCCCCCCACTCTCCTCATCACCCCCATCCCCTCTTCAAGCCTCGCGCGCCAACGTCGTACGCACCCCCGCCTTCCCCCTCCTCCCTCGCCACCACACACCACCCTTCCTGACCCTTCTCCCCCCCACACACACACCCTCCCTCCCTCACCCACCCACCCTCCATCCCTTCAGGCCTCGCTCGACATGCGGTGCGCACCCCCGGGGCGCGCCTCACCACCCACCCTCGCCACCACACACCACCCTTCCTCACCCTCCCCCTCCTCCCCCCCCTCCTCGCCCCACCCCTCCCTCAGGCCTCGCGCGCCCGCGGTGCGCACCCAGGGGCGCGCCTCAACCACACCACCCCCCCCACCCTCCTCCTCACCCCCACCCCTCCTCAGGCCTCGCACGCCACTCCGGATTGCAACCCCCGGGGCGCGCCTCACCCCACCCTCCCACCTCTTCTCACCCTACCCCCCTCCCTCGCCACCCCCTCCCACCGCACCCCCCGCACCCTTAACCCACCCCTTAGGCCTCGCGCACGCAGTCGCGCCCCCGCACCCCCACCATGCATCCCTCCCCCGTCCCTCCTTCCTTCCTCCCTCCCCATCCCCCTACCCTCACCCCCACCCTCCATCCTTCAGGCCTCGCGCGTCACGCGGTGCGCACCCCCCGCCCCCCCCTCTCCTCCCTCGCCACCACACACCACCCTTCCTTACCCTACCCACACCACACCACCCCCTCCCTCACCCCCACCCCCTTCCTCAGACCTCGCGCGACACGCGATGTGCACCCCCGGGGCGCCTCACCCCACCCCCCTCACCCGCACACACACCCCACACCCTTCCTCCCTCACCCCCACCCCCTCCCTCAGGCCTCGTGCGTCACGCGGTGCACACACCCCGCCCTTCCCCCCTCCCTCCCTCCGCCACCACATGCACCACCCTTCCTCACCCCACCCCACCCTCCCTCCCTCATCCCCACCCCTTCCCTCAGGCGTCGTGCGCCACGCGGTGCGCACCCCCCCCTCCTTTCTCCCTCACCCTCCCTCACCCCCACCCCACACCCTTCAGGCCTCGCGCGTCAAGCGGTTCGCACCCCCGGGGCGCGCCTCACCCCTTCCCCAAGCCAACCCCCCTCCCAACCCACCCTGCCTCCCACCACACACTCACGCCCGCGCGCCAGCGTGGCGCACCCCCGGGCGCGCCTCACCTCCCCTCCCTCCCTCCCTCCCCATCCCTCCCTCCCCCCCTCCCTCCCTCCCTCCCCTCCCTCCCCTCCCTCCCTCCCTCCCCTCCTCCCCTCGCCTCCCCTCCCTCCTCCCTCCCCCTCCTCCCTCCCTCCTCTCCCCCTCCCTCCCCTCCCTCCCCCTCCCTCCCTCCCTCCCTCCCCTCCCTCCCCTCCCTCCCTTCCCTCCCCTCCTCCCTCCCTCCCCTCCCCTCCCTCCTCTCCCCTCCCTCCTCCTCCCTCCCCCCCTCCCTTCCCCGCTCCCCCCTCCCCTCCCCTCCCCTCCCCCCTCCCCTCCTCCCCTCCCGCACACCCTCCACTCCTCCCTCCCCTCTCCTCCTCCATCCCTCTCCCCTCCCCTCCCCTCCCTCCCCTCTCCCCTCCCCTCACCTCCCCTCCCCTCCTTCCCTCCCGCTCCTCCCCTCCCCTCCCTCCTCCCACCCCACCACCACCCACTCTCACTCCACACCCGTCAGGCCTCGCGCGCCACGCGGTTCGCACCCCCGGGGCGCGCCTCACCAAGGAGGTCGGAAGCAGGAGCTACCGCGCGCCCGAGCTGCTCTTTGGGACGCACAGGTGAGAACCAGCAGTGCCGTTTGCTATCCACCACTAGGAGAACTCCTAGGAGGACTCCTAGGATGGCTCCTAGGAGGACTCCCACACTCTACACTCCTACTACGACACTCTACACTCCTAGGAGGATTCCTAGGAGGACTCAGGAGTGTAGGACTACACTCCTAGGAGGACTCCGAGGAGGACTCAAGAGTGTAGGACTACACTCCTAGGGGGACTCCTAGGAGGACTCAGGAGTGTAGGACTACACTCTCTCTCTACCTCTTTCTCTTCATCATGGCGTCAGCATCTGCTAACAAATGGTTAAAAGAGAGAGGGATTTTGGGTTTCGATGTCCAGATCGGTAGGTATGTGCGCGTCCAACACAGGGAGCCCGATCTCGGCGTTGCGTCGGCGAATGCCACATGGATCCGGAGATGTGTAACACGATGTGGGGTGGCAGCACGCCTGAGCTGCTCTTTGGCACGCACAGTTGTGGGAGGAACAGGGAGAGGGGGGTTGATGTCTAGGGGGCCTCTACCAGGGGAGCCCGCAGGGTCACGCAGCGCGCCAGCCTACCAGGGAGAGACTACACGAATTGGGGTGGCAGCGCACCCGAGCTGCTCTTCGGCACGCAGAGGTGGGAGGAAGAGAGAGATGGGGGGGGGAGGGGGGGTGTGGAGGAGGATAGTGAGGGGGGGGAGGAGCAGCGGGGGGGGAGGGGAAGAGAAGGGGAGGAGGAGAGAGGGGGGGAGAGAGCTGAGAGTGGGGGGAGAGAGGGGGGGAGGACAGAGGGAGGAGGAGAGAGGGGGGAGAGAGGGAGGAGGAGAGGGGGGGGAGAGAGATCAGAGAGGAGAGGGGGGGGGGGCATGGGAGGACAGGCGCAGGCAGATGCAGGCCATCCGCCCTGGAGCTACCACTCCATATCTAACTAGTATTATCCATATCCTTACATTGCGGCGGTCGACATGTGGGCGCCGTTGGACACACACACACAATGCGTCATCAAAGGCGTCCCGACGGACTTTAAAATCGACCCCACAAACAGAGAGAGCGGGAGAGGGAGGCATATGTTGCACACACACACACACACGCAGCTACAGCGCGGCCGTCGACATGTGGGCGGCAGGCTGCGTGCTTGCACACACACGCGCACACACATACACTCGGCTACAGCACGGCCGTTGCCTTGTGGGCTTTGGGCTGCGTGCTCGCACACTCACACACACGCACGCACACGCACGTAGCTACAGCGCGGCCGTCAACATGTGGGCGTCGTTAAACACTCACACACACTCACACGCACACGCACACACATACAGAAAGCAAGAGAGGGAGACGTGTGTTACACACACACACACGCACACGCATGTAGCTACAGCGCGGCCGTCGACATGTGGGCGGCAGGCTGCGTGCACACACACACACACAAACACACACACACACGCACGCACGCAGCTACTGCGCGGCAGTCGACATGTGGGCAGCAGGCTGCGTGCTAGCCGAGTGCCTGCTGCGCCGCGTGTGGCTGCCGGGCCACTCGGACATGAATCAGCTGCAGCGCATATTCGACGCGCTGGGACCGCCATCTGACGACGCGTGGCCCGAGGTGTGTGGCGGAGTGTGGGCATGGTGCTGGTGTAGTGGAGTGTGTGGACGCATTGGTGTGGGGGCGTGTGGCTGCCCGGCCACTCGGACATGAACCAGCTGCAGCGCATATTCGACGCACTGGGGCCGCCCTCTGACGACGCGTGGCCCGAGGTGTGTGGGGGGATGTGGGCACGATGTGTGAGGAGTTTGGGCATGGTGTGGGGGACGCATGGGTGTGGGGGAGTGTGGGCGTGGTGCGGGGGACACAATGGTGTGGGCGAGTATGGACGCAGCGCTCAGGACGCCGCTCAGGACGCAGCGCCCAGGACGCCGTCCGACGACGCGTAGCGTGGTGGTGGTGTGAGGGGCGGGGGCGCTGGTGTGAGGGTCCCTCCCAAATCCCATGCCTTGAGGGAGCGTACTGTAAACTGGAAACTGGGCCGTGACGTGAACCGGCGCGCTACTGCCCCTGCCGCGCAGGTCGCCGGCTGCTTCGCGCTGTCGCGGTCCAGCACACCCTGAGCACACCCAGTAGCAGTAACACGGGGTTTCCAGCTAAGCAGGCTACTCTTCTACTAGAGACACCCGCCGATACTCCAGCACACTGAAGTACTAGGGTACCGCCGGCTCCCGGCCGATAGACTACCGCTCCCGCCGGCTAGTCTACCCCAAACAGCGGTCTCTGAGAGACATGTCTGGCAAGGAGCATATAGGAGAGGACCTTCCTCAGGGTCACAGTAGTGGCCTTGTGGCCAGTCAAGCCGGCAGAGCCGACTGGCGCTGACTGGAACGGTCCCCGCCTGGCAGTGCATGGCTGTCCAGCTCTCGTTTGCATGGGGCTCAGCCGGCGCCCCATGCCTCATGCATGGCCAGGTCCCACCCTCCAGGGGTGCATGGACGACAGAGTTGTCATGGAGGCTGCCTGAAGACCTTCCAACGCCAGTCACCGGCAGACGAGCGACCCCGAGGATGAGCGCGGTGACGAACGCTGCGATTGGTGAAGCGGATTTACTCTGTGTTGCCTCGGCGGTCGCCACCGCTGAAGCCGTGATGGTAGCCCGCCTCCACGGGCAGCCATCTTGACCAATGTCCAGCATGCATTGACGGGCGCCAGCTCCTCCGCTCGTCGATCAACTCGTCGAGATCGGTGCCGCATGGCGTCCTGCATGGGGGGAGGATAAGGGCCGTCTCCCAGCACGGGCCGCGGCAGCGCCGCGGCTACTCGCCAAGCCATGGCAGCGCCGGGCAAGCCGCTCCTGAAGTGTTCCACCGAGGGGCAGTCTAGCAGGAGCCGGGCCAGTCGTATTTTACCCCGCTCGTCAGCGGCACGGAGATCCTTGTCACCAGCAGCGCCGCATTGCTGGGTCCAGGGCTCGGCGACGAGAACGCGCCTCCGTTAATCGAGCCCCTGAGCACACCCATTTGACTGAAACTCCTGCTGTGCACAGCCAACTCCTACAGCCAAAATGTAAATCACCAATGCGCTGGCACTGCCCCTGCCGCGCAGGTCGCCGGCTGCTGCTCGCTGTCGCAGTCCAGCGACGCCAATTGGCTGAACTTCCTGCTTTGCGCTGGCTGTGTGCAGCCAAAACAGGCATCACGCAAACCGGTGCGCTGCCGCCGCCCCCCTGCCGCGCAGGCCGCCGGCTGCTGCTCGCTGTGTCGCGGTCCAGCACACCCATTCGACTGAACTTCCTGCTGTGCACAGCCAAAACACAAATTTCACAAACCGGTGCGCTGCCGCCGCCCCCCTGCCGCCCCCCTGCCGCCGCCGCCCTGCCGCCCCCCCCCCTGCCGCCGCCCCCCTGCCGCCCCCTGCCGCTCGCAGGTCGCCGGTTGCTTCTCGCGGTCGCGGTCCAGCACACCCACAGCACACCCATTCGACTGAACTTCCTGCTGTGCACAGCCAAAACAGAAATAACGCAAACCGGTGCGCTGCCGCCGCCCCTCCCGCTCAGGTCGCCGGCTGCTACTCGCTGTTGCGGTCCAGCACACCCATTCGACTGAACCTCCTCCTGTGAACAGCCGAAGCACAAATATGTCAAACCGGAGCGCTGCCACCGCCCCTGCCGCGAGCAGGTCGCCGGCTACTCCTCGCTGTCGCGGTCCAGCACACCCACAGCGCACCCATGTGACTGAACCTCCTGCCGTGCACAGCCAAAACACAAATCACGCAAACCGGTGCGCTGCCACCGCCCCTGCCGCGAGCAGGTCGCCGGCTGCTTCTCGCTGTCGCGGTCCAGCGACGCCCCGCTGCTGCGCCCGCTCTCGGAGCACTTCCCGCCGGGGACCGACCCGCTCGCGCTCGACCTGCTGTCCAAACTGGTGGCGCTCAGCCCGGCCGACAGGTGGGTGCGAGTGAGACCCCAACTCGTCACTCTTATTATAGTCGCTGGTCTTCAGGATTGACCGTTGTGCGTGCCATAAGTGGATTGTAAGTGAAGGAATCATCGTCATCATCTCTAGAGACTCGCGGCAACCAACCACATCGCGCAACCCCACTCGTCTACCACACCTGTGAGCATGTCCAAAATCTCCAACCCAACTCGCGAGCCTGTACATGCGCGCACATGCACGCGTTGCACATACATGCGCGCTGAACACAAACGTGTACAACAGCCCCCACACAAACGCAAACAGAGCGTGGTTCAACCATCTCCCAACACTTAAAATCCCCCCCCCCCCTCTCCTCACCTTCATCCCCTGCAAAAGAACCACCCTCAAGAATCCAGGAGTTAGGCATATATCTATGCCCGAGTGTGCTGCACAGTTCTCATTTCACACAGGGTCTCACACCCGTACAAATTCCAACTCCACACACACACGCACACACGCACCACAGGCTCTCTGTGTCCGACGCGCTGTCCCGCCCGTGGTTCTCCTTAGAGCAGTGATTTCCTTTTCGGCTCTCCACAGCCATTTGGCTTTATTCCGGCTGAACTTTGACCTTGCACATAGCTCAATCCATTGCGTGAATTGTAAGTCTGACACGCCTGCCAGATAGAGCACGTCAACAGCTTTCAAATGACCTACGTATGAGGGCAAACGGTCAACGGGAGGTCGACGGTCAACGCGGTCAAAGCAAAATCCGGCTGTGGAATGATTAATTAAATGTCCTGAAAAGGAAATCACTGCCTCAGAGCCGCCGCCGAGCAAGCCGGGACGATGTATATCTCACAGTCCACAGTTATTGACCACATAGTTAAAAAGGCGCTAGACATGATGCCAGAGGGGGCTGGCGTGTCAGCCGTGACCCGAGCCGGCGGCTCTGTGTTGTCGTCGTCGGTTGAGCGCATAGTAATGCTGATGTATGCCGACGATTTATGTTTGTTCTCGCATGACCCAGCTCAGTTGGCGCTGAAAATCCTTGACAAAGTGTCCTCTAGCTTTGGCATGCAAATCAACGCCGCCAAGACAGAAGTGATGATTTTGCCAGCAGATTTTGACGCGGATCTGCCCACGTTTGCGCTGACTGGTGGTGAAGTGAAGACCGTCTCTGCATTTAAGTATCTAGGGAGTTGGATAACCCAGAGTGGTGGTGTGGAAAAGGAGATCGGTGTGCGTGTCGGTCGCGCGCTGGGCGTGTTTGCGTCTTTTGATAAGATTTGGGCCAGCAAGAAGATGCAAGTGCAGTCTAAGATGCGGGTTTACAACACTTTCGTGCTGCCCCACTTTCTGTACGGCTGCGAAACATGGGCCCCTACTAAAACACAACTGACTCGATTGGAGGTTGCCCACTCTAACTGCCTTCGTCGCATTCTGGCCGTGCGCCTGGTCGACCGGCACAGATTAACTTATATTCGGCACGCGTGCGACACTGAGCCAATTGAGAGCCTTGTGGCAAAGCGATCAATGCAGTGGCCAGGCCATGTGATGCGCGTGCCGTCTTCTCGTCTTCCTCGTACGACTTTTGACTGCACAATGGATGTGGCTCGGCAGCAAGGCCGGCCTCCAGCCTCCTCCCGACACTATTTTCTTAAGCTACTGATTCAGCAGCTAGGCGAAACTAGTGGCACTCGTTCTGATTGGAAGACTTTTTCGGACACGGCGTTTGAGCGTGCTCAGGATAGGGTCGGGTGGAGAGCCGTGGTGTACGGTCCGGCTGCCCCTCAGGCGCCGGCCCCTCCACCACGGCGGTCAAGTAGATTGGCAAGCGCCACTTGACCCCCTATCCCCTAGAAGCAGTTAGGACCTACTTTGGAGGCGTCGCACAATAGCTCTCCTTTTTGCTCTGGGACTACACGTTGGCAGGCAGCCGGCTGGTGGCTACCGCCCCTCACAAGTAATTGTTAGGGCCACAGCTGGACTTGGGTCTAGGCAGTGGTACTAGGACTAGAGGCAGTCTTTGCTGGAAAGCCGATGTAACTGTTACTGTAACCACAGTTCACACAGGGTCTCACAAACACCCACTCAAATTCCACACACGTACACGCTGCCTGTACATGCGCCACACACGACTGTAAAATCCACCATCACCGTCATCATCACACGCACGCACGCACCCACGCAGGCTCTCAGCGTCCGACGTGCTGTCCCACCCGTGGTTCTTGCCAGGGCCGCTGCCGAGCAAGCCGGGACGACGCACATCTCAGTCCACAGTCCACGGGTCCCACAAACACCCACACAAATTCCACACGTGCACGCTGCCTGTAGCTGTGCCACACACAGCTGTAAAATCCACCATCACCGTCATCATCACACTCACCCGCGCAGGCTCTCCGCGTCCGACGCGCTGTCCCACCCCTGGTTCTCCTCAGAGCCGCTGCCGAGCGAGAGGGGGGCGCTGTACCGTCCGGTCCGTGCCGACCTCGAAGCCGGCCCGTCACGCGGGTTCATCCACAACCTCGCAATGGGCATGCACCACGCGGGAGGCGGGCGCGGCATGCACCACGCGGGAGGCGGGCACGGCATGCACCATGTGGGCGGCGGTGGAATGCACCATGCGGGCGGCGGCGGCGGCGGGCGCGACATGCACCACGGGGGCGGTGGCGGTGGCCTGCACTACGGGGGCGGCGGAGGCGGAGGCCCCGGGGGGGCGCTGCCGAGCGGGCCGCCGGCTGCGATGGGCGGGGCGGGCACCGGCCCGATGTCGGCGCGGCGTCCGTCGAGCGGCTGGGGGCTGGCGCCGAGCAAGGGCGGGTGGGGCGGTCCGGCGGACGCGTCGGCGATGTGCAGCGGCGGGTTGAGCGGCGGCGGCGGCGACGGCAGCAGCGCGAGTGGCGCCAGCGGCAGGGGGAGCGGGAGCGGCGGCAGCGGGGCGGGCGCCTGCTGCGGGAGCGGCGGCCACGGCCACGAACGCCCGAGCTTCCGCCTTGGGAAGATCCCGCGCCGCTTCAGCCTCAGCAACCTGACCCCGGGCGGGGAACCTGGCGCGGGCGGGGGGGCGCGAGGAGGAGGGCCGGCGTCGTCGGGCGGCGTCACGATGGCCGCCGCGCCGCCCGACTCGGTCCGCCGCCCGCTCTTCGCGCAGCCGCTCTTCTCGTCTGCGTTCTCCGCGCACGGGGGGGCGCTGCCGCCGCGCGCGCTTGGGCTCGCTGGAGCCGGCGGCGGCGGCAGCGGCGGCGGCGCGCCCGGCGACGGCGGGTGCGCGTCGAGCAGCAGCAACAGCGACGGGTGCGGGCACGTGGTGTCCCCGCTGCTGTTCGCCGGGTTCGCCCCTCCCCCCGGCCTGCACAGCACGGGGATGCGCACGCAGGAGGGTCGGACGGGCACCGGCGCCGCGCCTACGCCGTGCACCAACACGTCGCTCCCGTTTGCGTTTGCCCCGACGCTGATGAGCGCGCCGCGGCCACAGTTTGGCGGCGGAGGCGGGGGAGGAGAAGCGACAGCAGGGGGCGGAGGCGCGCCCACGCCGGGGTGGCGCATGGCGGGGGCGGCGGCGCTGCCGGGTTGCGCGCCGGCGACGCGGCCGACGCCGGTCGCGGCGACCGAGGCGTGCGACGCGGGCACGGTCGACACGAGCAAGCGGCGCCGGCTATTCGAGTCTGCTGACCGACGCACCGACGACGGCAAGCGGCTGTGCCTGCACGGCGCCGGCGCGGCAGCAGGCACGTCGGGCCTGCTTGCCTCGTCGCGCCTCGCGGCGTGGAGCGCGGCTGCGGGCGCGTGTGCGCTGCCGCGCGCCGCGCTGGCGGACATCGGCAACAACGTGTCTGTGTCTGCCGCGGGCAGCGCGTGCGGCGCGACGCCCGTCGGCGACCCATGCTGCCCCATGTCGGTGTCGATGGCGAGCTTGTGTGGCAGGGGTACCGCTGAGACTGCCGCGTCTGGCGGGAGCCATGGCAGGCGGACCCGACCGCTGTCAGCCGTCGAGAGCTTGGGTCCTCGCCCCCCGCTGCGCGTGCTGTTCCCCGACGCTCCCAGCGACGCTGCGCCTGCTACGGCTGGCGCGTGCATGCACATGACCCCACGCGAGACGACGAGCGCAGCTGCTGGTGCCATTGAGACGTGCATGACGTCGCTCAGCGTGCCGAGCGGTGGTGGCGCGGTGGCTGAGGAGAGCCAGGTGCAGCAGCAGCTGGGGGCTGGCGCGACGGTGGGCAATGTGCGGGCCGCGCTGCAGGCGGCGGTGGCCGTGTTGAACCCAGCGGTGTACGGGTCGTTGGCCACCGCGGCACCACTGAGCACGCGCCCGCGGCGAAAACTCGACCTGCAGCTAGACCAGGCGGTGCTGTCGCCACCCAACGTTGCGCTTGTGGCTGCTGTCGCAGACGAGTAGGCACACGTGCATGTGTGGTAGAGGCGCGCGTGTGGAGTAGACGCAAGCAGCGTGTGTAGTTGAGACGCGCGTGTGAAGTAGACGCAAGCGTAAGAGCAGGGTGGAGTTGCACAGAGGAGCACGCCCCTGCATGAGGCGGGCTTTTAGGCTCGAACCAGGCTGAGGCTCATCAGTTCTTGAGCGCGGCCTACACTGGGCATCCTAGTGCCGAAAATAACCAGCAGTCTCTTCTGGCTAGTGTCTACTCTACGCCATGCACACAGTGACCACGGTCGCGTGTCGTCGATCACAGCTCAAAGTCGTCTGTGAGCCGGATCGTCGGCGCCGCCGGCTTATCTGCAGAGCTTGTCGACGGCAGTCGGCCACTCGACGTGGTCCGACCGCTCGGCGAGTCGGTCGGCGGCGGCCTGCTGCCACACCCCTTGACGGGCGACGAGGTCGGGAGCGGGGGCGGCCTCGCCTTGGGCGAGGTGGCAATGGTGCCCGTGAGGGAGACACGCGCTGTCCGCACCTCAAGCACCGACGGCCCGGGCGCGCTCCTGTCTGCGTCAGCAGCCCCGGCGCCGCGCCCTGATGGAGCAGGCGGCGGGAGGTGCCCGCTGCTGGACGCAACGGCCGCTGACGCCTTGCTGGGCTGCTGCTCTGCCCGCGCGGAGGAGGGCGCCGCGCTGCTGCCCACGCCACCGCCGCCGTTGGCAGCCGCGTTGCCGGTCTGCTCGTGCCTGGCGTCCGGCCTGCTCGCGGCCTTGCCCTCCTCCTGCTTGATCTCGCTCGGATCAGGCCTGGCGCCCGCCTCCTGCCTGGGGAACCCACCAGCCTTGGGCGGAACAGGAGGCGCGGGCAGCGGTGTTGAAGACGGACGCGCAGAGCCCGTCGGCAGCGCCCCCGAAGGCTGACGCGACGTTACGGTCTGCAGCTGCCCCGACGGCTCGCGAGACGGCAGCGCGCGGGAAGCCGTGGGCCCATCGTTGCTGCCGTCGTCGTCGCTGCTCTCCAGGATGACGGTGCGCCGGTGCTGCTGGCCGCCTGCACCCGCCGCCGTCTTGGGCGCCTTGGACGGCTTGGGCTGCTGCGCGTGAGCATGCGCGTGCGCGTGCGACTGCCCGGCAGCAGGCGCCTTGCTGCCACCAGCTCCGCTCGAGGATGCATGCTCGGCACCAGCCGCCGCCGTGGCGGCGCCCTCTGGCGACGGCCGGGGCGACGGCAGCGGCTGGTCCCTCGGCTGCTGCTCCTTGGAGTGCTGCTCCTTGAGCTGCGGCGGCTTGGGGCCGCCGCCGTCCTTGGGCCTCGCCTTGACCGTCTGGGCAGCGTCCCTCGGGGCAGCAGCAGCAGGAGCAGCAGCCTTGGGCGTCGCGCCCTCGGCTGCAGCTTCCTTCGGCGCCTCCCTGGAGGCAGCCGCCGCGTCCTTTGACGACGCGGGGCCCGGCTGCTGCGGCTTGGGCTCCTTGGGGGCGGCGGCACCCTCCTTGTGGCGGCCCTTGTCTGCGGCTGCCTTGGGCTGCTGCTGCTGCTGCTGCTGCTTGGGCCGGTCCTTGTCCTTTGGCTCCTTGGCACCCCTGGGCACAGCTTCCTTGGGCGCGGCCGAGTCCCTCGCGACTGAGCCCTTGGGCGGCTTGGGGGACGAGCCCTTGGGCGGTGCGTCCTTGGGCGGCTTGGGGTCCTTGGGGCTGGCGAGCCGCGCCGCGGGCTCCGGCTCTGCCCTGCCGCCCAGCACCACGGGCTTCGCTGGCGGCGCGCGCTGCTTCGGGTCCTTTGCGGGTTCGCCACCGCCGGCAGGCGCGGCGCCCGCGGCGTGGCGCGGCGTGCCGGGCGCGATGGCGTCGCCCCCCGGCTGCCGCCGCACGGGCGGCCGCGCCTTGCCTGACCGCGGGGCGCCGCCGTCGCCGGGCGACGGCCGCGCGCCGCCGCTGCCGCCCGCAAGGGGCTTGCTGGGCCCGCCACCGCCACCGCCGCCGCCGCCATTGGCGCCGCTGCTCGCCGCCACGCCCGCCACCGCGCGCTTGCCACCACCGCCGCCGCCCGCATCGCCCTCGCCCCCCGCCTGCTGCCTCGGCGCCTCTGCCGTCGTCGCGGCGCTCGCGACGCGGGCAGAAGTGGCGACGGCCGCCGCGCTCGGCGACACCGCCCACGGGCCATCAGCCGGCGGCACGACCGCGCCGGCTGCAGCGTTGTAGCTGAACCCGGCAGGGAGCAGGCCCGACTGCGGGTGCGTGCGTGGGCGGGTGGGAAGGCGGGGGTCGTTGAGGCGCGATAGGGGTGTCTTTTTGCTACACATGTGCACGCACGCACACACACACACACACACACACACACACACACACACACACACGCACGCAAGCAAGCGCGAGAGAGACCCGGGCGGCAGCCCCACGCGACGCACACACACCACCAACGCCGCCACCAACTCCCGGGCCGCCTCCTCACCTCAGGTGGGCCGTACGGCAGGCTTGCCAGCTTGCCTTCCGACTGCAGCGCACGAAAGTGCGCCTCAAACCACTTGGCCAGCGGGTCGTAGCCGGGCGGCCGCAGCACGGCCGCTGCCGCCCCGGCACCGAGCCCGCTGCCGCCCGCGCCGCGGTTGTCGAGGCTCGAGCGCGACGACACTTGGTCCGCCGCGACGCCGGGCGACTCGGCGACGTGCGGCGAGAGCCGCGAGCAGTAGTGCTCGCCCTCGCTGTGCGCGTCGTCACCGGCAGGGCGGGGAGACATGACCTCGTCGTCGTGGTGCGGCCGGCGCGGGCGCTGGGGCCCCGGACGCCGCGCCGCGACCTTGCCGCTCGAGCCGCCGGC
Source organism: Chlamydomonas sp. UWO 241 (assembly GCA_016618255.1). Taxonomy (NCBI): domain Eukaryota; kingdom Viridiplantae; phylum Chlorophyta; class Chlorophyceae; order Chlamydomonadales; family Chlamydomonadaceae; genus Chlamydomonas; species Chlamydomonas priscui. The sequence continues at coordinate 9,752 of VFSX01000709.1, read as the reverse complement.
GAGGTGGCTGCCCTTGCTGTCCTGTTGCCCGCCGCCTCCGCCCCGCCCGCCGCTGCCCTCGCCCTCGTCTCCCGGCGACTCTGCCTTGCGCTTGCGCCCGGAGCGGTCTCGCTTGATCGACCGCGGAGCGGACCGCCCGCGCGGTCGATCACGCGAGCCAGTCGCTGCGCTGCCGCTGCGCGTCGGCCGCGAGCGAGGCGCCCACGCGCCCTTGCCGAGGTGCTTCCAGTCGTTGCCCTTGTACGAGCCGGTCCAGATGCGGCTGCTCGTCTTCTTGATCCACTCCATCTTGTCCTGCCGCCCCTTGCCCGCGCCTGTGAGGAGAGGGGGGCAGGATGGCACACTGGCGGTGAGCACACCAAAGGGCGTGCGGTCCCAAACTGCGCCTTCACGCGGTGCAACCGTGCGCCCGTGTGCGTGCAACCTGCGACCACACGCACCTGGGAAGCGGATCTTGACCTCGTTCGCGCTCTCCTTGATGACGTATGCCTGGTGCCACACGTTGGAGTTAACCACCATCTCGGTCATCGGCTTGTCGGGGAATTTGGATGGCAGAACGCAGTCGACCTGCTCACCCGGCTGCACGCTCGCCTTGGACGTGGTTGTCTCGAGCAGCGCGCTCGCAGCGATGCTCGGCTTGCGATCGCCCTTGCCCTCCCCATCCGTGTCAGTGTCGGAGACCTCCTCATCCTCGTCCTCGCTGTCCTCGTCATCGCTGTCCTCCTCCTCCCCCTCGTCCTCGTCCTCCCCCTCCTCTGAATCTGCCCGTCTACTGCTGTTCTCCTCTGCCTCGGCCTCGTCGGGCGCCTCAGACTCCTGCACGCATGGGATGGCGCCGCTCTTCATTCTTCATGCATGGGGTGCATGGCTGCATGGCAGCCCTTCCCGGGCTCGCGCCCTCATTGATCGAGGCCGCCACTGCGACATGGGCGCACATGTAGGGCATGCGGAGCGGCTGCCACGCTGCGTGGGTTTTGTTCTGCGTGTGTGCTGCAACTGGCGCGGCGCAGCACATCGATCGACCTCCATGCAGCTCGCCCATGCGGCAACCTCAGTGCCCTTCCTACCTCCCCGCCCCTGCTCCCTCGCCCCCCCCCCCTCACCTCCGGCCTTGTGTCCACCTCCATCGCGTCAGGCATCGCTTCAGGGGAGGAAGCTCCCTAAGAGAGCTTTTTGAGCTTGCGCCCCATGGACGCGTCTGGCGCAAGACTACAGAAAGACTACAGAGATCAGCTCAAGTTGCGAGACGCCTCGATGTCCGTGCGCGTGCCCATGCTACGCGAGAGAGCCAACGACAAAAAAAAACTTGCAGCGGTCCGCCTGTTGCGCCCGGAGAACTAGGTGATGCGCCAACGCAGCTTTCGACAGGCACCGATCTGGGGGACCGTAGAGGGCTGCAGCGTGTTGCACGATGGCGTTGGGGCTGTGCACTGGTGGAGTGTGGCAGTGGAGTCCGAATGTGTGGGTCCGAATTCTTCACAGGGTGTAAATTCAAACGCTAACGCCTATCTCAAGGTAGGAGCCGCAGCTCTCTGAGATGGCAAGCGAAAACGCGCCACGCTGCGCTTGAACGACTCTTCAACTTCTAGTGTGTCCACTGCACATCAAACTGATGCGCGCAGCACGCAGGCCCATTTGCGAGTTTGATGTAATTGGTGGGTGCGGCAATCCGATTTGAGGCAGCGCAACAAAACGCGCGTCCTGAGTGCGCGCCGTGTCGGCGCACGCTCGGCCCCCGCTCGCAAGCCAGGGTTGGGTGTGGGGAAAGGCGACGATCGTTTGTGACAGATCATTATGCACTATTTCCAACACTAACGCGCTCCTACAGCTGCTGCCCACTACGGCGCGGCCGCCGCCGATAGCACGCCGAGCAGGGCGGCCGCAAAGCCGCCCGCGACCACCACGCGTTGGATCCCGCTGCGCGTGTCCACCACGATGATCAATTCCTTGGCGTCGTGTGGCACGACCATAGAGCCTACGGGGATATCTGGCTCGCGGGACACCTGGTATGCCGGTCCCATGCCCATTGTGAGCAGCGCGCCGGCGGCCGCTCCGCTCACCAGCCCTAACGGGCTCAGCTGCCCAAACGCCGCACAGGCAGCGCTTGCGCCTCCAAACGTGTCAGCCGGAAGAGAGGCTGCGAATAGCGACAAAGCGAGGCAGCTCGCGGCCGCTAAGCCTAGCAGCGCGTCGCGGCCGCTGGTGGTGCTCGCCACCTCATCTGCAGTCGCCGCCGACTCGGTCGCGCTGCCGCCGCCGCCGCCGCGCCCTTCCTCAACGCGCCCCCCCGACTCCTCCAGGTCCTGCGCCAGCATCGCCGGCGGAAGCGCCGTGTTGTCCCCGGCCACTGACAGCGCGCCCGCGCTCGACAGCCTCGCAACTATGAGCGCAGCAGCGAGGCCGGCAAGCGCTGGCGCCGGGCCGCAAGATGAGCTACCGTAAGGGTAAGCGAGCGCGTCAGCGAGCCCACCGGCGACGCCCGAGAGCAGGAACACCGACGCGTACGTCGAGTATCCGAGCAGGGCTTCCGCCTCGGGGGCGAGCGTGACGAGGCCCCACAGCGCGGCGGCCGCCTGCGCGCCCGAAACGGTCGCGAGGAGGGAGACGGGTAGCCGCCAGCCCTGCCCCTGCGTCAGCACCGCAGAGTGGTCGTTCACGATGCCCATCAGCAGGTCGTAGCCGGCCTCGTCGCCCTGGAGCGCGGCCACGTTTGAGTAGGTCCCGGCGACCACACAGCACAGCACGGCAGTGAGCCAGCTCAGGAGCGGCACGCATCGCGGCAGGCTCACTGCGCCTGCGCCCGCCTCGGTCACCGCGCTTGCGCGCGCCTCGCTGAACAGCTCCTCGCTCACGATAAACCGGCCCGACTTGCCGTTTGTCATTGACGTCTGGCGGGGAGGCACGCTCTGCCGCGGCTGGAGCGTCCACCACGGCACCAGCGCTTTGGAGCTGCGAGCAGCGGGCGGCGAGTCTGCGAGCACACATGCGACAGCGCGCGCGTGCGTGCGCGTGTGTGTGTGTGTCGGGGGTGTCTTGTTGTCAAGAGAGAGTGTGTGTTTGTGTGTGTGTGTGTGTGCACGGCCGGGTGGTGCATGGCCAGGTGGTGTACGCCAGCATGGCGGGGCGCATGGAGTGGCGCATGCATGGCAGGAGTGCAATGTCATGCATCGCAGCGCGTGCCCATGCCCATCATCTCCATCTGCAGGCACCAGTACTCCACTACTCCACAATTCTCACCTGGCACCTCATCCACTGAACCCAGCATGGAGTCTAATGCCAAAAGCGTCGAAGAGCTCGTCTTCATCTTGGCCTGCTCTGGCGTTTTAGAGGGAGACGGATCCCCCTCCTTGGGGCTGGCACGCACACAGCTGGAGCGATGGGTCGGCGGGGGTGGGATGAGAAACCTAACGCCATTTGACACACGCAGCACAGGGACCCTGGCCGCCACTACCTGAGCGCCACGAGAATACCCTTGGGTGAACATGGTTACTGTTTACACGTGCATGGCGATTAGCTAATTAAATAAACAAAGCGAGAATCCACACTCAATCCACACTTGAGTGACGACACAAAAACTCAACAAAACCAACGCAGCCTGCAGCTGCCCCTTCTAGCTTGCCAAGCATGCTCCTAGCCCTCTGCAACTACTACTCACAGGCCTACTCTACTCCTGCTCACCCGCCCCCCCGGCTACGGCCTCGTGCTGCGCCCGCAGCGTGTCCCCGTACTCTAGGACCGACCGCCGGATGGACTCCAGGTCGCGCTGCAGCAGCTCCGCCGTCTTCTGCCACCGCTGGACGAGCGGCCACTGGCGGCCGACCGAGAGCCAGCAGTCAGCACGCCACTGCGCGCGCTTGCTCTCGTCCGTCTCCCGCTGGATGGCAGTCTCCCAGCCCTCGGCGTCGCGCAGCACGCTGTTGTACTTCTGATACACGCGGAAGTAGGAGTCGTACTTCCCGCGGTACACCTTCTCGTACGCGCTCAGCTGCTCTAGCGACGTGATGCACCCGACCGCCACGCCCGCGCCACCCGACGCCTGCAGCTCGTGGAACAGCTCGTCGTCGCTGTCGTCGGGAATGTTGCCGTCCAGCTTGCCGTACGCTTCCTCTTCGAGCTCCTCGACCGACTGAGACTTCGCCTGCACCTGCGCCTGTGCCTGTGCCTCCGCCTGCGCCTGCGCAGCCACAGCAGCAGCCACGCCGTTGTCGACAGACGCTGGCGACGGCATTTGCTGCACGCTGCCCGCCAGGCTGGGCGCCGGAGGCGGCGCCTCCTCTTCCTCTTCCTCCTCTGCCTCCTCCTCCTCCTCGTCCTCCTCCTCCTCTTGCTCCTCTGATGCCTCCGGCTGAGGAGGCACGGGCAGAGGCTGCTGCTGAGGCGGCACGCTCCCAGCGAGCGGCGGCGGCGCCGGCGGCGGCGAGTCCATCTCGTCGTCGTCGTCGACCCCAGCGACAACGCGCGCCCGCGCGCCTGCGCCGCGCCCGCGCTGCTTCACGACCGGAGCATCCGAGTCGTCGTCGTCGTCGCCGCCGCCGTTGCCGCCCGACACCCCGCCGTCTGGATCCAACCTCCAGCCGTCGTCGTCGTAATAGCTGCCTACGCGGTGCGGCGGCGACGGGCTCGGCGCCTGCTGCACTAACAGTGGCGGCGGCGGCGGCGTCACGCCCTTGGCCCTTTTCTTCGCGCCGCCACCCGCGCCGCCGCCGCCCGCACCGCCGCTCACGTTTGCCCTCTTCTTGCCGCCACCGGCTCCGCCGCCCCCTCCGCCGCCAGCACCCGCCAGCTGCGGCGGCTCCGGCACGTACTCGTCCTCATCGTCATCGTCACCACCGCCCCCCGCGTCGCTCGTGCTCGGCCACCGCCCGTCCTCGCTCGCGCCCAGCGACTGCCACGTGTCGCCTGGCGATCGATGCGCCGCGGCCGCCGGCTCCGACGCCCGCGCGCCGCTGCCGCCACCGCCGCCGCCCTTTACAACGCTGCCCTTCTTCGCTGCCGCGCTGCCGCCGCCGCCGCCGCCCGCGCCCTTGCTCCTCGCCGCTGCCGCCGCGCCCCCCGACCCGGTCGACGCTGCGCCCCCGGACCCGGCCGCGACGAGTGCCTCAAGCCGCGGCGCCTCGCGCTCTCGCACCTCCTCTCTCAGCTGCATACGGTTGGGCGGCACGCGCTGCGTCGCCGCTTTGACGATGCGCTGGAGCCGCGCCGCGCCCTCGGGGCGCGCCTTCGCGGCCGCGTACGCTACGTCGATGTAGCGCATGAGTAGCGACTCCGGCATGGCCGTCGCTTGCGACAGCATGACCGCGACGACGCACAGCGTGGGCTCGCCGCGCGCGGCCGCCAGCACCGCGCCACGCGGGGGCGAGAACGCCGCCGCGGGCGCGGGCGGCGCGTAGCCCCCGCCCCCAGCGCCCGTGTCGCCGAGTGTGCTCCCGTGCGGCGGCGTTGATGGCAGCGACGAGGGGTGCGGCGGCGTGCGGCTCGCCGCGCCGCCCCCGCGCCCGTCGACCGCCTTTTTCGACCGTGGCTTTGGCGGCTCGAGCACCTTCTTGGCTGGCTGCTGCTGCTGCTGCTGCTGTTGCTGCTGCCCAGATTTTGGGGGCTGCTGCTGCTGCTGCTGCTGCGCCGCTGTCAGGTTGGCGCGCGACGACGGACCGGCGCCCCCATGTGTGGGCACCGGCGGCGGCTTTGGCGCAGGCGGCGGCGTGACCTGGCGCGTGACAGTCTTCCTGACTTCGCCGCCACCCCCCCAGGCCGCCGCCGCCCCAGGCCGCCCGGGGCCTCCCGTTCGATGCACGACCTGCTTGTCGAGCTTCACCGCCTGCCGCTGCTTCGCCTCCTGCTGCGCCTTGACGCCCGTGGCGCGGATGCGCGACTTGAGGTTGTCGTCGAGCGTGCGCTGCGCACAGAGTGTTGGGGGCGCACGTTGGGGGCGTTTGGGGAGTGAGGGGGAGGGAGGTGGGGGCACTGCCTGTGTTGTGCATGCGGCGTGCATGTCGCATGGCGCCTGGCGCGCGCAGCCTCCGTGTAACAGTGAGGGGGGACTTGTGGTTGTATCGCACGCATGCATGAGTCAAGAAGGTGCCTGTGCCCTCACCTGCAGCTGCAACTTCTGCCGTATGCTGCCGACCGTGGTGTATGCACCGCTGGGCCCCGCCGCATGCACCGCCTCGTAATCCTTCTCGGGCGCGCAGCTGAACACGCTGCGCTCCACGCCATTGATCGACAGGCACGCGGTTTGCTGCGAGGAGAGAGAGGACCGTTGGTTTGCAGATGGTGGAGCACCACTGGTGCTGGTCAGCGCCCGCGAGTTTTGCATGTGAGTTGCATGCATGCAAACGACGCATGTCCGCCCCTCATGCTGCAGACCCCCCCAAGGCACCCCCTCCCCTTTGCTGCGCCACGCACCTGGCCTCCCTCCTGCCGCATCGTGATCGACACGCGCTGACCCGACGCCTGCGCCTCCAGCAGCGCGGTCTTCAGCTCCGGCGTCAGGCGCAGGTGCGCCGCGAACGGCGCCTTGCCATTGGCAGGACCCAAGAATGGGCGCTCCATGGCAGTCATACGCTGGGGCCGTGCGCCGTAGCGGCACGAACTGCTTAAGCTCGAGCGGGCGGGAGCTGCTTCTCTCTCTCGCCCCCAGCTATGTCACTCACACCCAGATTATGCACGCACGTTGCGGCAGCGTGCTTTTGGGCCACCTGCCAGCTAGCATCGCACTTGTGTGGACTTGAAGTTTTTTCTCTGGAAAGTGCATGCGTGCCCTGCACATAGCTGTGTTCAAACGCGGCCTTCCTGCGAGTTTAGTGCAGTCCGCCCCCGAGACAGAGAGCGAGCACGCAGGCAGCTGAGCCACCTCATGCAGGCGCCGGGCGTCCCCCTGCCCCCGCTGTTCGGCATCTTCTTTGTTGGCCAGTCCTACCCCATCTACAGCACCAACTTCACTCAAGTGGATGCAACTCACTGGGTGTGTGCACACACTTCGCTTCGCCCATGCACCACCCATGCACCGCCCATGCGATGGACGCCATCGCCACACACACGCACACACGCATGCATGCCATGGGAACGCCCCACCGCCCCCTCCCCCACGCAACGCCCAGCCAGACCCCCTAATCCAAAGGTGGGTGTTTGGCATAGGGGACTTGCGCCACAACCCTGCCCCGCCCTGCCCTGTCCCTTGGTCCCGTCCTCATCCAGGTGCTGGACGTGTGCACGACCGTGCAGCCCAACTACTGGGACCTCAAAGAGGTTTCTTGCTTCCTCCTCCAGCCCAACTCGCTCGACCCCTCCGCGGCATTAGGACTCTACCTGAAGGTCGGCGCCGTGGGCGAGTGGGTGTACCGCGGATGCGCCCACAACGGGCACCCCACCGAGGTCATGCCGCTGCAGGTGGGTACGTTTGCTTGCTGATGCTGATGCTGCTGGTGTCCCTGCCCCTGCTGCCCCTGCTGCCCCTGCTGCTGCTGCTGCTGCTGCGCCCCCCCCTGCGGTCCGCCATCCCCCCCCCCTCTCGCCCCGTGGCCTCTCACGCTCCCCCACCCTCCCCAATCTCCTCCACGCCTGCAGTGGCCCAACCCTGAGCAGCCCCTGCAGCCAGCGCCCGGCGTGGTGCAGATCGGAGTAAGCATAGAGCCCGCTGGAGAGATCCTGGCAAAAGAGGGCAGCAAGCTGGGTGCTCGCGCAGACTTTGCCAAGCGCGTGGGGATGGACCTGTTCCGGTGCGTAGGAGCACGCACGCGCACGCCGCTTGTGCGCGTATGCGATGTTCTGTGCGTGTATTCTGTGCGCGTATTCTGTGCGCGTATGCGATGCCCACGTCCCCCCCCCCCCCACACACACACACACTTGACGCTCTTGCCTGCTCAACGGCCCTTGCCTGCTCCCCCCTCCCCCCCAACTCATCCCTACCTTGCTTGCGCCCCTCAAATATGTGCGTGCTCTTGCCTGCTCACCGGCCCTTGCCTTCCCCGCCTCCCTCCCCCCACACAAAAGCAATCCATGCCTCGCCCGCTGAGACGGAGGCGTGTGTGCGAGCGTTGCGCTCGGCCGCCGCTCCGGGCGGTGACCAGCTGGACGCCATGCTGTTGCGGTGCCCACCTGCCATCGCATGGCTCCACCCGGTCATCATCGCCGTATGGCGGTCGGGGAGAGCCCCGAGGGAATGGAAAACTGCTATTATCACACCGTTATATAAGGGGAAGGGTCCGCGTGACTCCCCTGGTAACTACCGCGGTATAGCCTTCTCTCTATTGCCGGGAAAGTGTACGCTGCCATACTTCTGCACCGCGTCTCCACGCAGGTTGATGGTCAGTTGCATGAGGCTCAGTGTGGTTTCAGAAAAAGCAGAGGCACTGTTGATGCGATTTTTACTCTGCGCTCGCTGAGCGCGGCACATGCCGAGTACAAACAATGCATGGCTGTGGCATTTGTCGACTATTCTAAAGCTTACGATTGCAAAAACCGTGCGGCACTGTGGAGAGTCCTTAGATTATATAGTGTTCATCCGCACATTATTGATCTGTTGGAGGATCTTCACACCAACACCGCAGCTGCCGTGCGGCTGGCTGGGAAAATCGGGCACGAATTCCCCGTGTCGTCTGGTGGGCGACAGGGGTGCGTCATTGCTCCTGTGTTGTTCAATGTTTTTATTGACCACATAGTGAAAAAGGCGCTAGACATGATGCCAGAGGGGGCTGGCGTGTCAGTCGTGACCCGAGCCGGCGGCTCTGTGTTGTCGTTGTCGGTTGAGCGCATATTAATGCTGATGTATGCCGACGATTTATGTTTGTTCTCGCATGACCCAGCTCAGTTTGCGCTTATGCTGAAAATCCTTGACAAAGTGTCCTCTAGCTTGGCATGCAAATCAACGCCGCCAAGACAGAAGTGATGATTTTGCCAGCAGATTTTGTCGCGGATCTGCCCACGTTTGCGCTGACTGGTGGTGAAGTGAAGGAGCGCCGTTCGTCTGGCATTAAGTACTGCATAGCAGCTGGAATAAAGCGGCAGCTGTGCAGGTGGTGATGACGAAAGGAGATCGGTGTGCGTGTCGGTCGCGCGCTGGGCGTGTTTGCGTTCTTTTGATAAGATTTGGGACAGCAAGAAGATGCAAGTGCAGTCTAAGATGCGGGTTTACAACACTTTCGTGCTGCCCCACTTTCTGTACGACTGCGAAACATGGGCCCCTACTAAAACACAACTGACTCGATTGGAGGTTGCCCACTCTAACTGCCTTCGTCGCATTCTGGGTGTGCGCCTGGTCGACCGGCACAGATTAACTTATATGCGGCAGGCGTGCGACACTGAGCCAATTGAGAGCCTTGTGGCAAAGCGATCAATGCAGTGGCTAGGCCATGTGATGCGCATGCCGGCTTCTCGTCTTCCTCGTACGACTTTTGACTGCACAATGGATGTGGCTCGGCAGCAAGGCCGGCCTCCAGCCTCCTCCCGACACGATTCTCTTAAGCTACTGATTCAGCAGCTAGGCGAAACTAGTGGCACTCGTTCTGATTGGAAGACTTTTTTCGGACACGGCGTTTGAGTGTGCTCAGAATAGGGTCGGGTGGAGAGCCGTGGTGTACGGTCCGGCTGCCCCTCAGGCGCCGGCCCCTCCACCACGGCGGTCAAGCAGATTGGCAAGCGCCACTTAACCCCCTATCCCCTAGAAGCAGTTAGGACCTATTTTGGAGGCGTCGCACAATAGCTCCTTTTTGCTCTGGGACTACACGTTGGCAGGCAGCGGCTGGTGGCTACCGCCC